>PVJL010005407.1:31653-59747 GCA_004026885.1 Lyroderma lyra | reverse complement strand
TTTATGTAATTGTGAAGGGATGCTATGATACATGTTAAGTACAACAATTTTAAAATTTATGATAAGAAAAAGCACTGGGTACAGAAGCTTCAAAAGTTAGTTTTCACTCAATTTCCAATGTTCAACAAAAATATAAGTGTGAATGTATGTGTGTGTTGAAAGTACGTATGTACACATAGAGAAAGAATGGGGGAGGAAAGAGAAAGAGATGAATTATCAACTGACAACTATTTTTATTCAGAGTATCACAGCTCAAAGTGACTTATAGACATTATTTTCTATGTGTACCATGACAGAAAAACAAATAGGAGAGCACTGTTGATAGGAAATTTCTGAACCAGTGAGATACAGTCAGTCGTACAGTGCATAACAATGTTTGGTCAAGGACTGACCGCATATATGATGGTGGTACACCATTACCTTAGGTGTGTAGTAGACTATGCTATCCAGGTTTGTGTAAGTGCACTCTGTGTTGTTCAAGAAAGGACAAAATCACTTAACGACTCATTTCTCAGAACATGTCCTTATTAAGTGGCATGCAAGTGTAGTCCTTCAAAATGTGTTAATTCCTTCATGCAATAATGAGAGTGAGGTGAATCTTCCCCTTCTAAATTGAATTTTTTTTCCTATAATATACCCTTTGCCTGAAAAATTTTGTTAATTCTTGGAAAGAATTTGTGTGTGTGTGTGTGTGTGTGTGTGTGTGTGTGTGTACGCGTGCACGTGCGCACGTGTGCGCAGGCATGCGTGCTCTTATCCATGTATTCGATTAGAGGAGATAAAGATATATGTGTAGTGCATCTCAAAGTATGGTCCATAGAGAGGTGTAAGTTCATGAACACTTTGTTACTGGTCCATGATAGGTACAGAAATTGAAAGAAATTTATACACATTAAAAGCAATTCAATATTGTCAGGGCTTATATTCTTTCTCCTTGTGATAAAGGAAAGCTTCTGAACAGATATTTAACTGGATTTGCCACAGGACAACATGCTCTGGACTGGTCATGTTCCACACATGGTTTTGTTGCAAGCTGAATAAGCCAGATTTTTGGAAATGTATTGCTGATGATTGTGACTCACATGGTCAACCTATGAACGAGCCAAGCCACGTTCTATGTAAGAGTAAGATGTCCTTAAATATGTATAATTCTACTCTAGAGGAAGAGGTGAGTTCTGACAGCATAGAGGGAAAATTTTACACTTTTCTGTAGGGCCAAAGAACACATAGACCAGGACTCCCAATTAAGTGGAGCTGACTGGAGGATGCCAAGGGTGAGAACTGAGCCAATGCCTTATGTGGAGACTTGATAGAATGAGGCTGAAGCTTAAGAACAACAGTTCAGGACCTTTGTGTCCTAAAAGTGGCTTCTTTAAGAAAACAGGAAAGTATTTTCCCTAAAAATGAAGTTTTGGTAGAGTGTAGTTAAAAATCACAGCCTGGATCTCCTTTGTGTTGCTGGGAATGAATTTATCTGGAGCTGAACTTCAGTCTTCATGTACCCACAGCAGGTTAATTAAAATTGGCATCCATTCTGATAGGTAGGTATGCCTGCCGTACCAGAAGTTAAATATTCCAGATATCACCTATAGCAATGTTCCTCCTTAAGGTCTTCAGAGCAGGTATAGCACAGACTAGCTGACCTTGAAGAGTATCCTCAACCTGACAAGAAGAACAAAAGTAAAACCTTATGAAAAGAAATTGAGACAATATTTTGGAGCTTAGGAGAAATATACTTGTCAATTCTGGGTAGCAGCTGGAAAGGAGGTATTTTTATGGGAGACTATCTTAGGTTAGGTTCTCATTCCATGTCCAACAAGTGGCTGTGCTTTGGGAATTGTGTTATTTTTCATGTGTGATTGTGTGTTAAAGTTTGCATGCCAGGTGTTAAACCTCTCATCCTTCTTGTCTCTTTTGGATATCATGGCAGCCAAGCTTATAACAGCTGGAAAGAATCTGACTAGTCCAAGTGAAAATACATAAGGGTACTGCATTTTGCAATGCCTTTGCATACAGGGTTTCTTAATAAAATACTCTTATTACATCACTGTTTTAGAAAGCCAAATATTTACAATATGCACCTGTGGGTACAGAATTTTCAGCATTTTAGTGCCTCACTTTTAAATATGAGCAGGAGGCAAGACTCTCCTATAATCTTATTTAAAATATTAACATTACAGAAAGAAAAGAAATAGGAATAAACAACTTTAATGAAAGAGAGACCATACAGGATGATAAAATCTTAAGAACAGACAAAAGTTTATTTAAATACTCAAAAGATAATAGAAAATATTATAGCCATAAATTAAAAACAGAATGCTATAAATATAACTAATGAAATTTGAAATTATGAACACAAATAAGAGAAATTCAGTAGAAAATTTGAAAGACAAGATTGAAAAATCTCTTATGAAATATTTTAAGCCTTCAAGCCAACTCTGCAGTTGTAACATAATGGATGCGGCTGGGATACCATAAAAATTTATTTAGAATAATCGGTGACAATCCCATAGCTCATACTTTGTTAATCCTTAGCCTAGAAGACACTTTAAAAAGCCTAAGGGATGCAAAAAAAAGGCAGAAAACTTAGAAGACATTCAGATGTCTACATTCAGATGTCTAATAGCCAAATAATAGGTGTCCAAGAAAAGCGAAAAGCAAAGTAAAAAAGGAAATAATCAAAGAAGTATTCAAGACAATTTTATGAAATTAATGGATATGATTTTCCTGATTCAAAGGTCCCTGTGAATCAATATAACAGATCCAAACACATTTATGACAAAGTAAAATTGTGGAAATTGCAAAGCAAAGGGATAAAGAGAAAAATCCCAAGAGGTAAGCCAAAAAAAATAAAAAGATACACATACAAAAAAAACAAGAAATCAAAATGGCTTTGGTCTTCAGCAGAATATTGGATGCTAGGAAACATTACAGGAATGGCTTCAGGAGTTAAGAAAAAGTTATTTAATCAAACTATTAATTAAATATGTCGGTAAATTAATGATCTTTTATGATAATCAAGACCTCAAAAATTTACCTCACAGGACCCTTTCTCAGGAAACTACCTGAGATAATGTTCCACTTAAATGAAGCCAAGAAAAAAAAGTAGTATTCAAGAAACTGGCATTTGACTGAAGATAGTGGTGATGGAAAACCCCAGGATGATGGTGAAAAGATGATAGCTATGCAACAGACTTGAGAAGCAGCCAATGAAGGTTGGAGCCAGTAGACCAGAGGGCTATAGGAGAGATGTCTCCAAGAAAAGTGGGTGGATGGAGTACTTGAACAGTTTGAGTGTGTTGAGAAATGGTTTAGACATTTGGGGGATGTTTGGGGGAATACATTTGTAATAAAAACATAGAAGCGCACTAAAAACAAAAAAATACATTAACTCATTGTAAAAAATAAAAATTTATGCATGAAAATAAAAATAATAAAATATTACTTGGCTTAAAAGTGAGTATCACCTATTGAGATATAATAATATAAAATAATATTGATCCAAACAAAATTATGATATAACTGTGTCAGGAAGATGGTGTGTGTATGTGGTAGCATGCTGATTGGTAAGAGATAACTACATCATCACCTTCTAAAATAAAAAATTAATGACAACAAAATGCTAGTGAGAAGCAACTGGATCATTCATTGAATTTTTGGTGAGAATGTAAAATAGTGCAGTGGGAAACAGTTGGAATTTTCTTATTAAAGTGAACTTGTAACTACCATGTGGCCCACCAGTTGCTCTCATGGGCATTCATCCTAGAGAAATACAAATTTATTTTCACACAAAAAAACAGACTATTCACAGCAATGTTTTTGATAACAGCCAAAAACTAGAAACAGTCCCAATGCCCTTCAGTAAGTAGTTAAACTGTAATACAGCCATCCCATGTAATACTATTCAGCGATGAAAAGAAATGAGCTATTGGTATATACAAGAATTTGGGGAAACATCCAGAAGATTATGGTGAGTGAAGTAAACCCATCCCAAAAGGTTACACAGTATAAATTCCTTTACATAACATGCTTAGAGTGATCGCATTGTACTATCCCTTTATATAACATGCCTGAAGTGATAACATTTTAGAAGTAGAGGACTTAACACTGGTTAGGTGTGGTGGTGAGGTGAAAGAGAGCTGGGAGTGGTTCTAAAATGACAAGACAAGGGATTTTTGGGGTGTTGAACTGTTCAAGATCTTGACTATAGTAGTGGATACATGAATCCACAGAGGTGGTAGAATTATATATAATTGAATAAACACATGCACACACATATAGCAAAAAAACTGGCCAATTCAATAGTATCAGTACATTATGTCAATGTCAACAAACTTGTTGTGATATTATATTATAGTTTTGTGAAATGCTACCATTGAGGAAAACTGGGAAAATAATCACATGAGCTATTGCTGTATTATTTCTTACAAATGTATGTGAATCCATCATTATCTAAATATAAAATTGAAATTTTTAATTAAAATTAAATAAAAATGAAATTTTTAACAATTTAAGTAAAAATGTTATGTAATTCCATACCTCCTAAAATACTACCATTGGAATATCTGGATAAAGTGCACATGAACTCTAAAAATAAAAATTAAAACACAAAACCACATTGTGTTTGTTTACAATACTGTGGCAAGTATCACAGTTTCTCAAAATTCTAAATCATTCCATTTTTTGTGGTGCTTTTAGAAGATTTACTTCCTGTATAGGAGTGTAATTCAGCCAGACAGTGAGAAAAGCATAAAAAACCCTACAGAGACAGCATGCTCTGTTAGAATTTGCTCACTAAATTTGTGCCAGAGAAGCAGATTGATTATCTGGTTTCCAGTAATTTCAAATGTCCTCCACTATATTTATAGCTAGCTCTAAGTTGTCTGTTGTTTTCTTATGGGAATGTAAATAGTCAGTGAGTGCTCTCCTGGTTGACCTGTGTAGCAGGAAAATGTGAAATCAGCAGTAAAGAGCTTGATTTATTTCTAGTTGTAACCCTTCCTTTCCTGTGCCAGGTTTAGGTACAATAAAAGTGCCGGTGGGCAATTGAGTTGTATTTGGTTATAATGGCCAGACTGCTTGTTTACACTGAGTCACTCAAACCCCTCCTTTCCTTGTAGGCCATTCACATGTCTTCTGGGCCAGTGTATAGAGCTGTACTTCCCTATATGGTAGCCACTAGCTACATTTGAAGTATAATAAAGCTTAAATTAATTACAATTAAGTGAAATAAACTGTAGTTCCTTCATAGCAATGGCCACATTTTAGAACTATATAAAGTTTTCATATTTTATTCTTCTATAATTCTGTTATGAGAACAATTTCCAAAAGATGCTATGACAAGAGAAGAAACTGAGTTGTTCCTGTCAAATAAAAACAAAAAGAAAACTCAAGTGTGTTGCTCAGTAGGGCAATACGCATAACTGGAGCTGAAAGTATTCTTTATATTACTTAGCTCCTCATTCTATTTAAATATATTTCAAGCCGTTAGCATGACATTTACGAGCAGAGCACAACACTAGGCGTAACTCTGAAACCATCAATGCTTGTCATGATTTTGGAGACTTAGATGTGTCAGCAGCACTATTATTATTTTTTTTCCCACTCTTGAAATATTTACCATTCTTTCTTATTGTCCTCCTACTTTGAGACTCTGAGCAAGGAACCATAGAAGAAGAGTTACAGAGTTGAAATTTTAAATTTATTTTTAAAATAATCTAACACTGGTACATTTAAATAAAATTAGCACGTGAATAAGAAAATTAAGTTGGTCATTAGAATAGTGGATCTAGTAAATGATATTTATTTTACAGAGTTGAGATTTGGAGCTATTAATAGAACTCTCTAGTCCTGTCATCACATAGGAGTCAAGGAAGGGGAAAGGATAGTTACTTTCACCTTTGTCCCCAGTGTCAAGGTAGAGTAATAGGCTTCTTCTTCTTTTTTTTTTTCACTCTGATTGCCTAATTTCTCAATTATTAATTCTTCCCTAAGAAACTTGGAATGAGGGTGGAAATTTCCAGTGAAAGTGGATTGAGATGATCTCATATTTTAAATAAGCTGTTTGTCTGTTAGAGATGAATCCTTACATTTTGCAGAAACATATTCATTATTGGTCTTTTCATATGCATCATTGTGTTGTTTGCTCTTCAATGTTTATTAAATAGCATTCAGTGTCTTCAGTGATCTAAAATGACTCCTTTATGAGACACTAAATTCTCTTATATGCCAGGGTGTCAAAAAATGTATACACATTTTAGGAGCTGTGATCCATGTATTACACAAATACTGATGGTAACCACTTTGAGCACCTCTTATAATTGCAGAAGTCAAACATGACTTACATTCTTCTTTTGTTATCAGTATATATTGAGTATTACAATTTTAAGACAGTTTTTTACTTTCTTTAAGTGTGTATACATTTTTTGGCACACCCTATACTTAGGTCTGTTTATAGAATATGTATTAATTATGTGCTTTTGATCTATTAGTCCATGTAAATCCTGGTGTTTCAATTCTTTTGTTTTGAATTACAGGAACTTTGTACTACTCTTTGCTATTTGGTGAAATAATTTTACCTCAGGGAAGACCATTACACAGATTTCTTGACTCTTCACAATCATTTATTTGTCTAGGTGAAACAGGTAAACTATAGAATAATTTTCCCTGTTTCAAGAAAAATGTCTCTTTATGATTTTAAATTGAGATGAGGGAAAACTGATATATTTAAGATATTGAGATTTTCCTTTGAAGAAATATAATGCTTTTCCATATATTTAAGTTTACCTCCATATGCATAAACATTATGAGAATATTTTCCATTATTCTTTTACATTAGTTATTGCTAGTATAAAAGACAGCTTAATTTTAAACATTTACATTTCATCTTGCCTCTGGTTCCCTTACTGAACTTCTCTGGTTAGTTCTAGCATATTCTTAATTATTCTTCAAGGTTTTCTAAGTAAACAGTTTATCAGTCTTATATAATGATAATTGGTAAATATTTGTCTTCTTGTCAAGCATTCATGCATCATCTTCATCAACATCATCATCTTCTCCTTTTCTATGAGTATAGTTAAAATATCTGGGATTACAGCCACTTCTCACTTAAAGAGCTACCTGTTTAATGACTGCTCAGACTTATGACCAGTTTTCCAGCTTGGGGAATCTCCTTCCTCTGTGTGAGTCTTGGGAATCCCCTTTCTCAATTTTTTCTCCTTCCCGCAATTGGTTAATATTCACGAACCATTTGCAATCATGGAAGACTAAATATTTTGTTTATTGATGTGGTGTCTCGTGATATCTATTGAAAAATACATACCCTATGGTGCCAGGACACACCACAAGACCACCTTTCAGCTTCCCACTTATCAACCAATTGGCTTAATGACGTAGTCATAGGAACAGAACTCGGTCATTAAGTGAGGAGTGTCTGTAGTTGAATCTTTGTGTTGATATCAGGCTTTCTGGCCTTGTTCCTGCCTGTAGGGAAATGCTTCTAGTGTTTTAGAATAACTGTGTCAGTTGAGGAAACATGTGGCAAACTCAAATGGAGTAATTTAATACAGCGGAGTTACTTTACTACAGTGTTCCTACCTCCTCATCTTCCCATTCCACCCTCTATTCCACTCTACTTAAAGCACTCTTGTAAAAGTTACCAAGAGAAAATCTGCTTGACACTTTTCAGTCTTTTTCCTGATGGAATTTATTGCAGCATTCAACACCATCGACCCTTTCTATGCTTTATAAATACCCTCCTACCTGGGCTTCCCTAATAACCCTTTCTCCTATTTCTCTGTCCTTTTCCAGGTTCTTCCTCCATTCATCTCACAGAAATGTTCTCTGAGTTTTCTTATCAACTGACAAGTTTCCGGAATTGATACTATAAGTTGATAGTTTCTGCATTTGAATATGTTCAAGGGCACTATAGGGAAAACTAAAGTCTGCAGCCTGTGGACCCTTTTATCATATGCACCTCCAAGCCTGGCTGGTTGGCTCTTGCCCACAGCTTTTGTGATAAATGATTTAGAAAGTCCAACGAGGTTCAAAGTGGTCTGTTTTATATGGATCCAACCGTTTTCATTCCAGGTTTCAACATCCCATTCTTTTGCAATCAGTGTCCACACTTTCCCATGAGAAACTTGACAAGCTTGTGACTTTAATTGTCATTGTAATTCAGTAACCCACACTTAAATTTTGCGTTGGATTTTCAGCAGCATTAGCCCTGTGACTATAAGAAGTAAGAGCTTTATTTTAGTACTGACAAGGAAACTCTTTGATTCTTAGACTATAACTTGAACTGGGATTTAACAATCTTGAGCTTGTCATTTTCTCTTTGTGAGCACTCAAGTGAACTCAACAGAATCTACCTCATATCACAGATCCTTTCAGTTGTCATTACTGCCATTACAATCAAGTGCAGCAGCTACTAGGATTTCAAAAGCACAAATTTCATTTGACTTTCAACACATTCAACCACAAGTAATAGCTTGATTAACTGTGAGGTCACAATAAGCTATTTTCTTAGCATCCCATTTCCCATTGGCAAGGAGCTCAGCACTGTGCCCAAACTCAAAGGCATGATTAAGCTCAAATCCTATATTTGAGAGTCTATGTGCTGGGACCACTACAAGTACCAACTGTGTATCAGTTTGGACCCAAACTGAGAGAAAAACAACATAATACAAGTGACCCTTAAACAATACAGGTTTGAACTGCATGGGTCCACTTACACACAGCTCTTTTTTTTCAATAAATACTGTAAATGTATTTTCTCTTCCTTATGATTTTCTTAAATAATATTTTCTTTTCTCTAGCTTACTTTATTGTAAGACTACAGTATATAACACATATAACACAAAATATGTGTTGATTGAATGTTTAAGTTATTGGTAAAGCTTCTGGTCAACAGTAGGGTGTTGGTAGTTAAATTTTTGAAGAGTCAAAGGTTACACACAAATTTTTGACTGTATAGAATCAGTGTCCCTACCCTCCATATTGTTCAACAGTCAACTGTAATTTGAACAGGGAAAGATTGATATAAATAATTATTAACTATAATGGGATTGACATGATGATGGGTTGGCTAGTAAGAAAGTAAGGAAAGATATCTGAAGAATATAGAAATAGAGATACACTATACTAAGGCTGAAACAGAGCACACCAGGAAGTTGCGGCTCCCCACAGTACTGAGATCCAGACCTTCGTGGAGAGGATATAGACATGATTCACTGAATGGCAAAGCATTTGCTGTGGTATCCCACAGGCACTTGCTGGAAATCTTTTCTCTAGACATGTCCAACCTGCAGTCCAGGATGGCTTTGAATGCAGTCCAACACAAATTCTTAAAACATTATGAGACGTTTTTGAGACCTTTTATTAGCTCATCAGCTATCATTAGTGTTAATGTATTTTACTTGTGGCCCAAGACAATTCTTCTTCCTCCATTGTGGCCCAGGGAAGCCAAAAAGATACTGCTGCTAGGGCGAGGAGAAAAGTAGTTCATGGGAAAGTGTCTCATCAGAGATTCTGCTACAAAACTACTTGAGGTAGTGTCAGTACTAAGTTTTTTAAGCAAGGCAGGTGTCGGCAGTGGCACAACCAGTTGAAAAAATGCATGTGGAGCCAACATACAAAGATCATAAACAAGCCAGCAAGTAAGCCCCTTTATTGTCCACCTGGGATTATATATACATATATTCAAACAAAAGTGGCATCTTGCCACATCTGCCCAGTAGTGGGTATTTGTGTTTTCATGGTTACATAAGCCAGTACATGCACAATGCATGTCAGTCCTGGGAATTGCTCAGCCCTGGATATGGACTAATTATGGCACAGTCAAGCCTGAGCAGCAGGTCTGGCTTTAACCCTTTGGAGACTAACACTTCACCCCTACAGGGCTGCCACAATGGACTTTACCCATAAGGTATTTCCTTGAGCCCAGAGCCCGCAGCAACAATATAAGGTACAGCAGAAGACTACTAGACTGTTAGCAATAACTGCTAGGACCATTAGTATCCACCACCAGGTGAATCCTAAGGAGTCCCATCAAAATGTTAATGGGTCTTCCGTGGAAGAGGCAATGGCTTATACCACTGTTTCCATCTCAGCCAGGGCTGTCTAAGTATGCTTAGCATGATCTGGGTTATATACATAACTTTTAACATGTAAGATAGCACATGCGCCACTTTGGGAGGCTGTCAATAAATCTAAAGCCATCCGATTTTGCAGCACAACTTTACACTGGTTTATCTAATAACAGGCTTAAGGCCTGTTTAGTAGCATTTAGGGCTTGAGCTGTATACACTGCTAAAACTTTTACTTATAATAATTTTACATCTATGGCAGCAGCCCCTGGCAAGTCCAGAGAAAAGAATAGAAACCCCAAGTGGCTCTATGTTGGTGATGCCAGTAGTGATACACAGCATCCTAATTAATAGGCAATTGAGAAAGGGTCACCAGTACTCAACCAGCAATGTAAGCATGACCCCATGTACATTGGTTAGTCCAATTGGCAGGCAAATAAGGCCATCCATGGTGTTCACAAACCCAGAGGTATCCAGCTAGAAGGATACCTGTGGGATGAATACTGGCATATCAGTCTCCATTCCACCAAGTGTGAGGTGTCAGCACATGGGTAATGTTTTGAAACAAGTTTCGGGATACCTGACCAGCAGTATGGTTAGCAGCTGAGTGATGCTGTTCTATATATAATGGGACTTGTTTCTGTAGTTCCACATATTGCCGAGCCATACAACCCCATCCATTAGTCATTGAATAACCAAACAGAGGGGATTGGTTATTGCAGAGCAAATTGTCCACTGCCCGGTGACGTTGGTCCCATTCAGCAGTGCTGTTCCATGTGCATAACTGCATCCAGTTGTTCAGGGAAACTGTGTGAATCCACCACAGAAATCCCTCAGTTGCCTCCATCAGTATTTCCATGCAGATCCAGCAGTGGGAAACATTATGGACCTGAGCAAACGTATGTGCCCAGGACAGGATACTATTGCCCGCCATTAGCCTGGGCGGTAGGACAAAGCAGACAGTGACATCATTAAAGGAAAATATTTACCCTCAGGTAAAATAAAGGCAATGCGTCCATCTTGTGACAACAATGTGGCCAGTAAAGTCTTCACCCCTGAACTATGATATCAGACTAGTTCCCCAAGAGTTTGGAGCCAAAGAGGCTCTAATGGGGTGATGGAATACAGAGGAAGAGGCCAGAGGCCAAGGACAAATGTTCCTTTTAGTATAGGACATCTGTTCCTCTCCGGTAGGCTCACCTGTACATAGAGGGGCCAGCACCCCAGCCTGGTTTCTAGTTCAATTTTTTCTTGAGTCCAACACCCCAAGGTTCTATTATAGCCAGCCAAGATTCATGGGAGGCCTGGGTGGTCCAAGGCCATGACCATGAGGCTTGCTTCTCTGGCACCAATGAGTCAGGAGCAGGGAGGAGTAAAGATCTGTTATATATTTTTGGCACCAGGTGTGGGTCAGCAGTGTTAGGACATATTTTCAAAAAATGGTGTGACCCTTGAATAACTTTGTCTAACGGGGACAAACCAGTGCATCTGAGTTGTTCATTCAACGGCCTAACTGCAATGGGAAGATTAGTTCTCCACTTGCTCAAACCGGGGCCCAAG
This sequence comes from Lyroderma lyra, assembly GCA_004026885.1. Classification (NCBI taxonomy): domain Eukaryota; kingdom Metazoa; phylum Chordata; class Mammalia; order Chiroptera; family Megadermatidae; genus Lyroderma; species Lyroderma lyra. Next base: position 48,102 of record PVJL010005407.1, on the reverse strand, counting down.
ACCTTTAATTTTTCCTTTAATAAACCATTGTATCGTTCTATCATACCTACAGCTTGGGGTCGGTAAGGTACTTGCAGCTGCCAATCGACATCATTCTGATGAGCCCAAGCCTGCACTTCGTATCCAGTAAAGTGAGTGCCCTGCTCACTGCTATTTACCGTAGGAGTCCCTTAGGCAACGCTCAGCTGTTCAAGCATGGCAAAGGTATCTTCTTGGGTGACCGCAGCCACAGGCCAGGCAAATCCTAACCCAGTTCCCGTATCCACTGCTGTGAAGGTGTATTGACAATCATGATCTGTTGGCAAGGATCCAGCATACTTCACTTTCCATTTCTGAAAGGGCTGCCAACCCCTTGGAACGATATCCAGTTTTCATAGGAGGTAGTGCTGGTGGGGCTGCTGTTCTGCACAAGCCTGGCAATCTTGCACGGCTTGTTGACATTGTGCCCAGGTCAGGAATACACCCTATTAACAAGCTCCCTTTCTCTAAAAGGGAATAGCGGGCCTCTACCCCTTTTCATAATTGAGAACAAAAGCCAATGGGCACCTTACAAGTCCCATGTTTCTTCCATAAGCCCCATCTAAACCCATTGTCATCCACTGACACAGTTAAAAGGAATGGTAGGGTGGCATCAACTACCCGTACGGTTTGGGCTTGAAATAGCGGTTGCTTGGTGGCTCGAAATGACTGTTCTATAACTGGGGTCCAATCCCAAGTAGCCCCTCAACATATCAGGTGATGTAAAGGGTGAGCTAACATGGCTAAATGAGGAATAAACATTTTCCAATAGCCTAATAAAACCAAGTAAGTCTGCAATAACCCTTGGACCTTGTCTTCATTGACAGCCCACTCTCCATCTCGAGGGCTTTTCATAGACTGATGGCCACAGTCTCGGGCTCTGTAAGAGAATCAGAAGTTAGTTTTATATCATCAATAAAATGGGACAGACGTTTTTGTTTTTTGGCTTCTGCCAGGTTGCCAATTCTTGAGTCACTAGTACATGCCACAGGGTGGGACTGTGCAGATATCCCTGGGGAAGCACCATGAAAGTTCATTGTCTCATTTTTGCCTGAAGGCAAACTGTTTTTGACTCTCTGGCACTATGTCTATGGAGAAAAAGGCATTTGCCAAATCCACAACATAGTGATACTGTTTTAGTTTATGTGTAAGTTTGTCCATCAGATCCGTAACATTGGGCACTGCTGTATGCAATGGGGGCATCACCTTGTTTGACTCCCAATAGTCTACAGTTATTTGCCAGGAGCCCTCAGGCTTTTTCACTGGCCATATGGGAGAATTGTAAGGGCAAAGTGTTGAGTGGATTATCTGGGCTTTTCTGTGCTTGGGAATGGTACAGCCAATCTCTTCATGCCCACCAGGTAACAGATATTGTTTCATATGCACAACACGAGTAGCCTGGGGCCATACCAAGGGGACAAGATGGAGGTGCCCCCGAACAATGATCTTTACCACTCATATATGCAAGTGAAATTTTTTTTATTATTCTCATGATTGCTAATCCTTGCAGCACATCTACCCCAGAATACATTTTCTGAGAGGGGAGACATACACCTTATAGTCTTGTGAGGGCAATCGTCCTATGCCCAGGGTCACAACCACTTGTTTGACCTGTATCATCCAGCCTCCGTATCCCTCCATGGTGACCATAGGACCGCTAAAGCAATTAGGATTTTTATACAGGAAAGTGCTATTGGCTCCCGTGTCTACAAGGACTAGTACCTGCTGCACATTATGGGACGACCAGTAAATAATAAGTTCAACATGTGGCCTCCAGTACCCTGGATCTTCCATTGGTTGGGTACCTTGGCCAGACCCCTACTCCGGGTAAAAATCAGTCAGTTTTAATTTTCGAATTGGGAGTGTAGCAGCTGGCGGGGGAGTAAACTGTTGCTCAGGTTTCAGCTGCTTCCAAAGAGCCAGTAGTACTTTAGTAAACTGCTGCTTGATTTTTTCTGCAGCTACCCCCACAGCTAAAAGATCATATTACATCTGCTTGCAGCTCACTTTTACTGTAGGCTAAATGCCACCCTTTTGAGTCCCTCTATGTTTTGGGCATCCTTTGGGTGAGGCCCCTTGGGCATCTGTAGCCACCATTTTTCTTTTTTGTCTTACTCACACATCTCCCAATTGAGCCATGGTGGCTGTTATTTTATGCATCTGCCCCAGAGGCCACCTGGGAGAACCATGCAGATTCTTGTAAGTCTTGCAACATATGTTTAGCAGCCGCCAGGTGCTCCTCCAGCATTTTTTCCTGGTGCTGCAGATGATGTACCTGTTTCAACTATTTCCATAATTTAATGGGCAAGTATGCAGTCATTGTCCTGTGCTGTTTGGCCTCAGGGACCCCTGCAGTTGACCCCTCAGCCCCATTGGCTGCTTTAGCTTGACCTTCAGTTGCACTAAGGGGTGAGCCTGCAAGGTAGGTATCGGGCTACCTGCCCTGGAGGCCACCCTGGAGGACTGTTCAGACTCTTCTGAGCCCTGCAGCATATGTTTAGCAGCTGCCAGGCGATCCTCCAGTGTTTCTTTCCGGCGGTATAACTGACATACCTGTTGAGCTTGCTCCTGTATCTCCCGACTGGCGTGCCTCAGCACTGCCAGAAACATCCAGGCTAAGTGGCCAGCCACCTCCCGGTGTGCCAACAGAACAATCAGTTCCATGGATTCCAGGGCCTTCTTAATATCCCTAGGTGCAGGCCTTACCTCATCCCAGTCCTCCAGGGCCGTCTATGTGGCCAGATATGCAGCCACTGGGTACCATCGAGAGGTGGGAGGCGACATTTCTTCCACCTGGGGACCCTCAGAGACACTGGGGGTAGTACTCACCTCATCCTACCGACTATACCAAATGTTAGTGCTGAGTTTTTAAGCACGGCAGGTGTCGGCGGTGGTACACCCAGTTGAAAAAACATGTGTGGAGCCAACGTAAGGAGGTCATAGACAAGCCAGGAAGCAAGCCCTTTATTTTGTACCTGGGACTATATGTACGTATTTGAACAAAAGTGGCATCTTGCCACATCTGCCCAGTAGTGAGTATTTGTGTTTTCATGGTTACAAAAGCCAGTACATGCAGAGTAATGTCAGTCCCAGGAATTTCTCAGACCTTGATGTTGACTATTTGTGGCAAGGTCAAGCCTGGGCAGCAGGCCTGGCTTTAACTCTTTACAATGGGCCTGCCTGTAATTCTTTACAGTAAGCCTGGCGTTAACCCTTTGGGGACTGACAGGGAAGATGCCAGGAGAAGCTACTTACAAGTAGCTGCTGCTGGTCACAAAGTACTGCCAGGAGCTGACTGCCTGTGCTGCAGAAGACTGATGTTGGAGAAAAAGACATGAGTTCTAGAAGCCAGCCAAGTCATCACACTGGAATCAGGAAGCAAAACGCTTCCTCCTGCAATATGTCTCTAGCACACTCTGTTGACAAGGAGTCTGTGTGTCAACTGGCAAAGGTGAAATATTTAAAGAGTCCAGATTCCTTTTCACAGAGTATTCCAAAAAGGTGCATTTAGAGCTGAGAGGCAACAAATTAATATAACTGGCACCAAACATATAACATAGAAAGTATTAACAATACAAATATTTTCTTCCACTGTGCTTCTTGACTTATAACATTTTTAGAGTATTTTTCACCTTCAAAAAGTTAAATTTGTGGACTGTCAGAGTTATATGCTTTTAATTATTATGAAAAGTTTAAATGTTTAAGGATGTCGGGAGTTCCCTGGTAGTGTAGTAGCTAGGCTTCGGCGCTGTCAACGCTGCGGCCTGGGTTTGATTCCCAGCCAGAGAGCTACCCACATTAAAATAAATAAATAGATAAATGTTTAAGGATTTCTTACCTGAAGTTTATAAAATTATTCTCCAAACTATTTTCTGGGCATGTAGGCCTAATTATTGTGATAATCGATACATTACATGTGTAAGATTTAACCTTGGCAAGCTATTTTTTTTCTGGATCCAAACAGTAGCATAACTAAATTTTATTCCAGTTGGGAAACAAGATATCTGGTTTTAAATGTGGGTAAATATTTTAAAGGCTTCTCTTTCTGACTTATTGATATTTTTTGTATGGTGGTTTTTATTTCTATGTTCCAAATAGCTTGCTTGCTTGCTTGCTTATTTGCTTATTTATTTATTTATTTATATTAAAATATAGTTAATCTGGCAAGCTATTTAAACTCTTGGAGTTTCAATTTCCTCATCTGCAGTAGAGAAATGATAATACTTATGTAATAGTATTGTTATGAGAATTAGACATATTTTAGCTAAAACACTTATTAGGGTAACTGACACATAATAGGGGCCTAATATGTAGTACAAATGCAGAGGTGTCCAATCTTTTGGCTTCCCTGGGCCACATTTGAAGAAGGATTGTCCTGGGCTACACATAAAATGCACTAACACTAGCTGATGAGCTAAAAAAAACCGTCACAAAAAAAGTCTGATAATGTTTTAAGAAACTTTATGAATTTGTGTGGAGCCACACTGAAAACTGTCTTGGACCACCTGTGGCCCACAGGCTGTGGGTTGGACAAGTTTCGATTATTGTTTTTTGGGAATAGTTAACATCATTATTAGCATAGAATTTATCACATATGCATGTAATTTTGCATCTTGTATTTTTCACTCAAAATTATATCTCATTATAAAAATTATTTTGCATTTAGTTTTAAAAATAATTTTTAAAATTTGAATTTCATAGATTATATAACACATTTACATCAACTAATTCTGATAAGAAATAATGAAGAGAATGATATTTATTGCAAAGAATATTTTTGCAATTTTTCACAATATAATTTTCTTGTTTTTAAATGGTCTCAAAACCATAAGGTAATGTTACTCCAAAATTCTAATCACTTCTCCTATCTTGTACACTCATAGTGTTTAAATAATGTTCATATTCTACTATACAATTTGAATAGGATCTATGTGAAACAATTTTGATATTTTGATTGAAATATTTTGTTAGCCATATAGCAGGAAATCTATTAGATTATTCAGTGTGTTGTTATCTTTTGGCTATGTCAACTTGGTTAGGCTAAAGTTCTCAGTTACTTATATACTAATCAAGGGTGTTGTTATAAAGGTTATTTTTTAGATGTGATTTAAGTCCATAACCAGTTGATTTTTAAAAAGGTAGATTATCAAAGATAATCTGGGTGTGCTTGTTTCAATTGGTTGAAAGGTCTTAAAAGCAGAGCGGAGGCTTCTCTGAAGAACAGATTCGCAGCAGCTTCTGTTTATGCCTCACAGTTCCAGTCTGCCCTTCCTGAAGGCCAGCCCTATTGATTTCCAACTTGTCTAGCCAGTCTCTGCAATTGTATAAGCCAATACCTTGCAATAAATTTGTTAACATTAACTCCTATTGGTTCTGTCTCTCTGGTTGGACCTTGATGTGCAATAAAATAGTTTAAAGAAAGAAACAATTTTGTCTTCACAGAAGTAATATAAATACCATGGTAGAATATTGGTAAAATAGAGGTACAATCCTGTCACTTTAACATAACTTCTCTTAAAACCTCTCTCCTTGTGTGTATCTCTCTGTGTGTAAGCTGTTATCAAAGGGCAAATATAATTTTGTTTTTTCAAAACATGTTGGACTTCCAGTGCTGGAAATGGTAAAATGGTTATTTCTCTTTGTTCTTTCTATAAATATGAATACAGCTAAAATCCCTGTGCATAGTACATAAACCAAACATAAGAAGACCTTCCAAAATGCTGTGGAGAATAAAGTATATGTGCTAGTGTCCTTGGGACTTGAAGAACAACATGTGAGTGAGTTCTTTGGGTTTTTATTTTTCCTTTTACCTCATATATATCCCAAACAATATAGTGGAGAAGTACACAGCCCAGAAAAGCCAACAAGTGCAGAAAAAATGTTAAATAATAATGTTAAATACTATTATTACAGTTATATAACATTCTTGAAATAACAAAGTTATTCAGATGAAGAACTGATTAATGATTGCCAGAGCTTAGGGACATATGCAAGAATAAAACTATAATGGGGTAGCACCAGGGAATTTCTTTGTGGTGATGGAGCTGTTCTAGATTGTTACAGTGGTTATATGAAGCTATACATTTGAAAAAAATTAACAGAGCAACACACGTACACACACACACACAATGCATGTAAAAACTGTCGAAAACTGAATAAATCTGTAGTGCCATCATTAACTGCATTGTATCAATGTCGATTTTCTGGTTTTGATAGTTTTATAATTACATAAGATATTATCATTGTGGGAAGCTGGAGAAAGAAAAAGTACATGAAACTATTTTTGAAACTTTCTTTGTGTATATAATTATTTCAAAATAAAAATTAAACAAATAAAGCACATTGCTTATTCATACATTCAGGTCACAGCAATTCCGACTTGCACATCATTATACAAGGGCTGTCCAGAAAGTATCCAGCCATGTAATATGAAAAATAGAGGCATTTATGGCTGGATTTTTTCCGGACAGCCCTAGTATGTTAAAAACTGAACACGACCAGATTTGATTCCGTCTTATCTTAAGATAGTCTAGGAAATGTCCAAATTACAAAGACACTAGAAATAACCTAATGACATACGTGGAGATGCAGTCAAGGTACCCTAAGTCTGTAAAAGTCAAATATAATACGTGTTCTTAGCTTTAGGAAATAAAGTGCCATGGTAGATTCATACTTGAATACTTTTGGAACCTATTAGCAAGTCAATTTGTTAGGTTCTAATATAGAATTTTGTCAGATATATAGAATTAATTGTTAGTATTATGAATGATAAATCATCCAAGATCTTGGTCTAAACACATAGTTTCTCAGCGATTTGTTTAAGTTTTGTGAGTGTGTATAAGTGTCTAAATGGTGTGGTTTTTTGTGTGTGTAGAAAAAGATGGAGAGAGAATTTAATTTTGGTTTTGATGTTCACAATTCAATTCCGTTGCAAGGCAGAGAAGAAGCAATTCAAGCTACGTGTTCATTGATGGATGAATGAATAAAGAAAACTACAGAAAAAATGATAAAATCCTGGCAATGTAATCTTTGCATTGTGTGTTCGAGTACAAATTTAATCATCAGCCTGCCAGAGTTTGAATTCTGGTGCCACCACTAACTGACGAAGTCCTTGGCAATGACATTTACTTCTTTGTGCATCAGCTTTCTCATTTGTTAAGTGTGAATGATGATGATGATGATAGTGATGATCATGCTGATGATAATGATTATGATATTTGATGATACTTGCATCAGAGGTTGACTGTGAAGATTAAACAAAATAATATAGAAAAAGCACCAACACAAGGGCTGTACAGAAAAAATCCAGCCATAACTGCCTCTATTTTTCATATTACATGGCTGGATACCATCCAAACAGCTGCTGTAATTATCTCTGGTACAAAGTAACTAGTAATAAATGTTTGTTTGTTGGTGATTTTACATCTTGAAAGATTTGCATAAAATTAAGCCTTTAAAGTCACATACAGATAAAGTTGAGAAAAATGAAGAAACAATTAGGGTTGAGGTACCACCATTTCCATTTGAGCCAATCATATAATGCCACTTGGCAAGTGTAATAATTTGGTTTAATGATGGGCTTTGGAATAGGACTGACCCAGAATCGAGTACTGCTTTTGACATTTACCTGCTGTGTGACTTCAGGAAAATTACTAAACCTCTCTAAACCAAGTCTTGTTTCTTCATTTGTGAAAAGGAGTAATAGTAGTGACTAAATCTTAGAGTTGTTAGAAGATTCAAAGACATTATACAAATCTGGAACAGTGTGGCAGCTCAGCAATGACATCTACTTTTATTACTATTACGTGACTGCTATAAATGATATTCTTTATTCCTAGAATAGAGTCCAAGACTTGAATGTCACAGTACTCTGGGGAACTTTTTGAAAGTTCTAATCAAAATGGAAGAAATATTTTCATTAGCCTAGTGAAAATGTCTTAGCTATGCTCACCAATATTTCTGAAAGAGCAAATACTGTCCTTTCTTCTGTTGTTGACTTTCTTGCTTGTATTCGTTAATGTCTATTCCTAATATTACCTCCTATATTCAGTTCCAGTCCTTGAAATCTTTGACTTCAACAACGGCAAATGCCTTCTACATATTTTACCCAGCTTCCAAAGTAGTGAATCTCAAGATGGTGGAGGGCAGGCTGGGGTTGGTTTGGAGAATCATGATTTTTCAAATGGAGAGGGTTGACTGATATCAGATTATATCCATATAACCACCTTTATTCTACTCACATCTGTCAGATTCTGTTCCCATAGCATCTTCGAGCAACAGAGTAGGTACAAGGTGTGAAAAAATGGTGAATATTTAAATAAATTTATTACAGTAAAAGACACATTGCCATTAATCCTCCTCAAAATACTCCCCCTCACTTTGAACACACTTATCCTATTGTTCTTGCCACTTTCTGAAGGAGTTCTGGAAGTCTTCTTTTGTGAAAGTTTTTAGTGGTGCTGTCATGGCTTGATGTTCTGAATTGATCCAGGTCACACATCCCTTCTGGTACAGCAATTTCTGTCAAATAAAACCATTACGATGTGTCCTCATCCATCGGATCTGGCATTGTATGACTTCTGCTTCTTCCCCAAAGTCAAAAATGACCATGCAAGATAAATGTTTTGAATCATTCAGAACAAAAAGGCAGTTACGACAGCACAACTAAAGACACGAAACAGGACTTCCAGAACTGCTTCAGAAGGTGGCACGAATGGTGGGATAAGTGTGTTCGAAGGGACAGGGAGTATTTTGAGAAGGATTAATGGCAATGTCTTCACTGTAATAATTTTTTATTTAAACATTCACTATATCTTTAATCACACCTCATATGTAGTGCATGTCATTAATAAGAATGCGGTAAAAGTCTCTTGTTCACATGCTACTGAACCAGGCTTTCTAAAAACAATGCTTTCAACTGTGTCTTTATTGGCTAGTTAATAATACCACAATTATTGACCACTCATTATTTGTCAGGCATACATTATCTCATTGAAAAATTTGCATAAGTCATCCTGAGATGGGAATAGCTCTTATACCAGTTTTAATTATGAGGAAACTAACTTGGAGACATAACACTGCTACAAGGGAAGCTCAGTGTCAGCACTGAAAGCCTAGAAAAATGACTATTTCCTGTGTGACGGGTTTCATACAGTTTGCCACAAATGTATAAGATACAGTCTTTGTCCTTGTCCACCAGCTGATTTTAAAGCAATTGGTCCCTAACAAAAGTTAACTTGAAATATTCAGAACACTTACTTGCTATTATATGTGGTTATTTTCTTACAACCACAGAGTGAATACAGGGAAGAAAGAGCCCAGCTTATCAGAGATGACCTACTGAAAGAGGTGGAGTTTGGACAGGATATGGAAGGTGGAGGAAGTAGGTTAGGCAAATTTTTTTTTTTTTTTTTTTTTGCTTTTTGGTATATGGGTAGCTCCTTGGCTGGGAATCGAACCCAGGCCGCAGCACAGACAGCAGCAGCACCGAAGCCTTAAGCCACTACACCATCAGGGAACTCCCCAGGTTAGACAAATTTTTAAGCACTCTAAAAGTGGAATAAGTAGAAACAACTTGCCAGTGGGCTTGGAGGTAATGAATATTAGGGACTGAAAAATGAATTTAATTAGGAATTATTGGGCCATTTAATTTCCATAATTGATTAGTAAGCACTAGGGAGCCATTTCAAGTTCTTAAGTAAGAGACTGAAAGATTTATGGTATGTTTTGAGAAAATTAGTCTGGTATTGAAGTGTTCGAAGAGTAGAGCAGAGACCAAGGTGGCAGGGGCACTGGTGTTATAATAAAAGATGTTGGTTATTATGGTGATGGCAAGGCAAAGATACATCCTAGATTCAAGATAAAGTGACCTGTGTGCCCCCTTTTCTCACCAACCTCAGTATTATTGCCATAGATGAACATCCAGTACATTAATTTTATATTTAAAATATACTGTATTTTTCTGTGTACAAGACTTCTGTCTAAAATTGTTAGACCAAAAATTGGGGGTCATCTTATACACTGGAGTAACTGTTGAGAGGGTTTCTTAATGTTGGTTTAAAAAAGTAGTGGTCATCTTATACATGAGGGCATCTTATACACAGAAAAATATGATACCTATGACTCACTTCAGGATTTTGACAGACATTCTTATCTTTCCTATTATCACCTGCAGCAATCCTTTCCTTCTACTATATTATTTAAAGCATGGAAACCAAAGATATTTCTGTGTCTCAGTATACTTCAGATGAATCAAGATGGCTCCAGTTGTCTGCTTTGGAAAACAGAAGCAAAGCTCTTAGAACAGACCAGTTCTCTACTTAACAACAGTCAATAGTACCATTTTGCTTTTTGAAATGAAAACTTGATTTTCTAGTTCCACTAAATCCTATCCATCCCCAGACCATTTATATGATGCCCCACTTATGTTTAAACCATGATTCCACTAATATTGTGACTATAACTTTGCATTTTCCACTCCCAGGTGACAACAGTCTGGTGATAAAAATAATGCCAAAAATAGTACAGAAAAAAGCTTATTTACTTTCTCCCTTCCTTTTGTAATTGGGAACTGTGGGTATCTAACTGACTCAAAATTCTTCTAATTATACCTGGTGGAGTCTTACCCATGTCCTTTGGAGGTTCCCGTAGCATCTGCCATTTTCTTCCATCATGCACTGATAACTAATTACACTTCAGTTCTGCCATTTTCTCCTCTTGTAATCCGGCTGTGATGTGACCCTCCTGTCCCATCTCATGATCAATGCCTTTAGTCTTGTAAATAAAACCCTTGCCATTGATGTTACTTAAATGGGACCAGGTATACTTTTTCCTATTTTGGCTTAACCCTGTTATGCTAGCCATAGAATATAGGGTTGCATTACACAGGCATACATCAGAGATATTGCAGGTATAGCTCCAGACCAGCACAATAAAGCAACTATGTCAATAAAGGAAGTCACACGAATTTTTTGGTTTCTCAGTGCATACAAAAATTACGTTTATATTGGGGTTCCCTGGTGGTGTAGTGGCTAGGCTTCAGCACTCTCAATGCTGCAGTCTGGATTTGATTCCCAGCCAAGGAACCACCCTCCAAAAATAAAAATAAATTATGTTTATGCTGTACTGTACTGTGTAATAATAGTGAAAAGCTTTGAAATACTGTGAGAATTACCAAAATGTGACAAAAAGACATGAAGTGAGCAAATGCTGCTGGAAAAATAGCACTGATAGACTTGCTCCATGCAGTTGCCACACGAAGTCAATTTATAAAATAAACTGCAAATCTGCGAAGTGCAATAAAGTGAAGCACAATAAAATGTGATATGCCTGTACACTCAGGGCTTTCAGTTTAACTGAAGGGGATTGTACTTTTCACTCCCCCTTTCTTGTCCTTTCATTGGATTTCCACAGGGACAAGAATGCTAGGCCTGTGATAGTATATATGACCCACATTAATTTTTTATCTAAATCTCTCAGCTCTTCCAAATTTGGGCTATTATTGTTGAATATTTCTGTGGCTAGACTCTCACTCCCCTTGGAAAGATTGTTCTCAGTGCTTCTTTAGTTCTCACATGAGAAACCCCAATGTTTTAGAAACCAAACACCTGGGGTACACATAGCTTAGAAAATCCTCAAGCTGAGAACCCCTGCTACATAAAGATACATAATTTTCCTTGTAATAAACTTTAGATTGTTGGAGCCTTGACAACCAGCTTCCTTAGGCATACTCAATCAAAGAAGCAGCAGGAAGGAGCTTGGAAAAACATCTAAGAGGATATTTTTTTCTTATTTTAAGAAAGTCTATACTGGTATATGCTTTTGATTTAAAGCTTTTGCCTCAGCCCTTAAAGAGTTTATATCCCAGCATGGTTAAGTGCAATTTTCAGATTATGTTATCTATTTAAAGGTGTGGTCTATAACTTGTTATTTTTCATAATTAAACTTACTTATGAAGTGATATTCACATTGCCACCTCTTAAATATGGTCTTTGAGCACATCAGATTTCCATAATTGGTCATTCACATCTGCAGGGTAGTAGAATATGCCATCTCCAATATGCCTCGTTTGTATAAGGATTACAGTCATGCATGATATAGTGACATTTTGGTCAATGAGGAACCACATATACCATGGTGGTACCATAAGATTATAATAGAACCAAAAATTTCATATTGCCCAGTGACATCTTAGTCATCTTCATAAGGTTGTAGTACCAAGCCATCCTGTTTTATGCTGGTCTCAGTCTATTTATAGCAGTGGTATTGTCTAGAAATGCCTAGGAGTACTCACCTGTCCCTGGTGAACTTCCCACAGATATCTCTCCTTTCTAGACCAATGGTACAACCAGAAAATATTTTCTCCCATTCAACTGGACCAATCCTTTTGTTTCTTATTGTGATTGCAAGACAACCTTTTAATAATAACTATTAGGAAACTTTGAAGGAAAAAAAAAAGTTCATTACTTATAGTCCCTGGAGCATAGGAGGCATACCAGGGGGCACAAAGCAAGGCCTGGGGTTCTGATTTTATTGGGGTCAAGTGTGGGGCCTGGGGTTTCATGCACTCACTCTTTATTGGTGAATTTAAAACATAAGACAGAGAATTTAAAGCATGGGAAGAGAAAAAATTCGTAGCCCAAACGGTCAGTTAATGAAATCAACCAATATCTAAAACAAATAAGCCTCAGGGAGGGAGGTAGCCCTGCTCTTGATACGGTCCTGTGTCTTGCAATGAGTCTGTTCCAGACAGCTTTCCTTGAAGCCCATGCCTCTATGAAGTGAATGCCTCTGCAATCAAAGCTTAAGTCAGGCACTTAAGAGAAAAGCCAAACTCAGGGCTTGTATTGTAATTACGTGTTTGTGGTGATGCTGATGTAAGCCAACTTACTCCCTACTATAATACAATGCCAGTCCTATAAAAAGTAGAGCACATACAATTATAGTCGTAGCCTATACAATCTAGGTTTGTGTAAATAGACTTTAAGGTGTTGGCACAAGGTTCTCAGACATGCTTTCTTAAGCAAGGCATAACCGTACTTTAAGCTGATTATTTTGACAAAAAGCAGACATAGAAGAAGCTCTAAAAATCAAGAGACATTTACATTTATAAGGGAACACTCCACATGTAAGTATAGCTAGCTCTCTGTACCAGGAAGTGAAGGATGACTGTATATCACAAGAGAATCTTATCAGTGTATACAGGAAGTACATAAGTCATTAAATTTCTGATTGTTTTTCTCTTATTAATCTGTCTTTTATTACAGGGGGCTTTTAGCGAAGAACCTAAGAGGGTAGAAGGAAAATTATTTTTCCTCCTCTAGAGTTTTATACTTATTAAGGGTGTTATAGAAGATCAAAATTCATTTTTTTCTCTCAGGTTAAAAAGGAAGTTGGATTATGATACAACTAAACAAAATATTTTTTCTATATGAATTTCTATTCAATATAAAACTAAATCTATTTCTTCTATTCTTCACTTACTTTTATTAAATATATTTAACTATTATATTTTAATACTTTTAGTTTTATTTAATAACAGTATTTAATTTTTTTTTTTACCTTTCTCTAGAGCCTTAATATTTTCAGTATTCCAAATGACTAGACACCAATAAAAAAAGTATTTTAATAAACATGTTTCAGGACTTGAGCAGACTATTTAAATTCATGATTTCAATACTTGGATTTTACTTACAGAAGAATGTAATTTTAAAGAATCTTTGACGACTTATTCATGCCCTTTTAAAATAAAATTATCATGTATTTGCATTAACTTTTTTAAAATTTTTCCAATAAATAAAACTGATACCAGGTCCAGATGCTGCTAGCCACCTCCAAAAATCAAGAGAGAAGGTTTGGTGGGAACAAAAGTAGGTTTATTCAAAATGTCAGCATTCGGGGTGTTACCGGAAAATGAGCCCTTCTCGGTGCAATGTCCAGGTCCTTGGTGTTCCGAACAAAGAATTGAGTGAGACATGGAAATAAAATGGTGAAAGAGTAGTTTATTAGAAGTAAAGAGTACACTCCAAAGAAGTAGGAGGTGACCGAGCAGGAGAATAGCTCCAGAGCCCCGACCACCAAGGCCTTGGAAGTTTGTATTTCCTTTTCCCCTAGAGGGGATACACTTCTCTGTGTGTGGGGTCTCTTGATTGACTATTTCGATTGACAGGGGTTCTATTACATCACCTTTTCTAATTATGCATGTTTCCTCCCCCCCAGAATTCAATTATAATAATATTAATGAACTTTCGGGCATATGTATGATATAATAATGATGTTATAATAAAGCTCATGTGAAATGAAAGTCCTTGTAACTCTTGCTGCACAAGCGTTAGGAAATAGCTTAAACTGGTGGGCTTTTTGTGCCCTTTAACTTCCTTGTATTTGCCTACAACTTCCTCTGATGGCTGCCTAGCCTGGGTCAGACGTTACTAGTGAAAGGGTGGTATCAGGGTGGTGACTACTCCAGCAGAGCAAGTCCCATGGGTGGGGTCTCGAGATCCCCCCTATTCGTCTGCCTTCCTCACTTCTCTCAAGAGACATGATCCCCACAAATCTCTATGGGAAGTTGAGGGACTGGAATTCTCATCTTCTGTATCTGCTTCCTGCTGGAGGTGGTCATTGTCCCTACCTATTGGGGATCCACAGAGCTCTCACCCTATCTGATCTAAAAGGGGAAGGGGTCTTGAGGACCGCTTGAGACTGTGTTGACTTCTTTGGTCAGGATGGACTGGAAGCCTTGTTGGGGTGTCACTTGTATCCTGATAGCCCCTAGATGAGTAGAAATTAATTCAGTTAATAGTTTTAAAAGTATTGACCCAGGAAGCAGGCCCCAAAGCTCCTGTCATTAGGTGGATATGTGATGGACATGAATTACTATGGACTAGGAAAAAGGTGAATCTGAGAGCTGAAGAACTAGGGAAAGGAGTCTATAGTACCTGTGTGGGGTGGGGGCTCCTTCCTTTGGCTTGTATCACATCCATCCATCCATCCATCCATCTGGAGGGAACCACAATTTTGTCACCCTGAAGATGCTTTTTGGGATATTGATTTTAACCTGTTTATTAAGAAAACAAGCTGTTAGGTAACCATGGAGGCAGGTCACTCCTGCCCCCCTCCTGATCTAATTGCTGACTGACTGCTGACCCTGAGGGCAAAAATCAGTTGTTGAGGCATGCCCTTAAGACAATCACCGAGGTATACTCTACCCAGAACTGAAACTAAGGAGTTGTCTGAAACTCCTCGAGATGAACCGCATGGACAATTTGGAGCATGGGAGCCCCGCTAAATTGGTCCCTCACTTTTCCCTATAAAAGAAAGTGCTTTATTCCTGCTCAGGGATGATGTGGCTTAGTTTGCCTCAGCCTACCTGCACCCAGGTGATTTTAACACATTTTCACTTTTAATTACATCTCCGCCCTGTGTGCTTCGTGTGGCTCCGTGGTTTTCACCTTTCATCTGGTGCTAAAACCTGGGAGCCTCACCAGAAACAGGCTCTGAATGGGGGCTGTCCGCTGATCGCTAAGCCTGCAACTCAGGGAGCAGTGGGCTGCAGGAGCTTGCCTGGACTTTCCCCTGAATCCTGCTTGGCACCAGAGGTTCAGCCACCCCTGCAGTCCTGTCCTCCCTTTTGAGCTTCCGGAATCAGGAACAGGGCAGCCCATCAGCTCTCCCATAGGGGATAAGGCAGTCCAGTTGCATTTATCCCGAGTCTGACCTAGTCGGGGACTTATACCCACTTGCCAGTTGCCAAGGGAGACTACTGGGCGTACCCCTTCCCCCGTGGACCATGTTGTTGAACTGGACATGGGGACCAACCACCTCCTTCCTGTTTTGTCTCTTTGCAACCACATCAGATGCCTCATAATCTCGGGTGAGTGTCCCTGTCAGTCCTACAGATGAGAGGTTTCCAAACCCCCCCCATTCCCTCATCTAGGATGGGCCCATTATAAATCCAATGTTGGTTGGGTGGAGTTTCCAAGCATTTACCAGGCACTTGCTTCCAGACCCTGCCGTTTTCTGGGAATGCCTGTCTTCTCAGTCCCATTCCACCATCCAGGACTGTTCCCTCTCGTTTTTAGGCTGCTGTTTAGCTGCTCAGCCTCCACATGGGGAACTCTCAGTCCACTGTACACAAGACGACTCCTTTAAGTTGTCTTCTAAAAAACCTCCAAATGCTTGACCTTGCATCAGATCTCAGGCCAAAGTGCTTCATTGAAAAGTGGGCAGAAGATCTAAACAGACACTTCTCCCACGAAGAAATACAAATGGCCAGCAGACATATGAAAAAATGCTCATCCTCATTAGCTATCAGGGAAATGCAAATCAAAACCACAATGAGATACCACCTCACACCTGTGAGAATGGCTATTATCAACAAGACAAGGAATAACAAGTGCTGGAGAGGATGTGGAGAAAAAGGAACTCTGGTAC
>PVJL010005407.1:0-31553 GCA_004026885.1 Lyroderma lyra | reverse complement strand
TGCTGTTCACAGTGGCCAAAACATGGAAACAACCAAAGTGCCCTGCGACAGATGACTGGATAAAGAAGCTGTGGTACATATACAGAATGGAATATTACTCAGCTGTAAGAAAAGATGAAATATTGCCATTTGCAACAACATGGATGGACCTGGAGATCATCATGCTTAGTGAAATAAGCCAGACAGAAAAAACAAAGAACTGTATGACTTCACTCATATGCGGAATATAAAGCTGAAAGAATCAAGGAAAAAACAAACAAACAAACAAAAACCTCATAGACACAGTCAATGTTTAGTAGTTACCTAGGGTCAAGGGGAAAGGGAGTAGGAGAAGTGATAAGGGGTAGGAGAGGGGGGAGGGGAGCCAAATATATGGTGATGGAAAAAGAATCACACTGGGTGGTGAACTTATACAAGTTGATGATGCACTGTAGAACTGTACACCTGGAACCTGTGTAATTCTTGCTAATCAATGTCACCCCAATAAGTGTAACAATAAAAAAAATCATAAAAAAGACAGCTCATAAGGCTGTCAACCATAAAATATTAAAAGAGATCACTCAAGTTCCAACTGAAAACCCAGCCCTATATCTCTCATGCCTTACAGAGGCCCTCCAGCGATATGCCACTCTTGATACTTCCAGTGCAGAAGGCCAAGTAGTACTTAATATGAATTTCATCTCCCAATCAGCACCTGACATCAGGCGCAAACTTCAAAAGCTGGAAGACAACCCTCAGACTCCTCAAAGAGTCCTTTTAAACCTGGCCTTCAAGGTCTTCAACAATAGGGAGGAAGAAGCCCAAAAGCAAAAACTAACTCAGTAGCAAATGCTAGCCGCTGCCATCAAGGGCCTTCAGACCCAATCCTGGAACATTAAGGGCAGTCTGAAAGGTTAAAATTATCCTATTAACACCCTACCGGTGCATGATTTAAGTGCAGCAATGAAGGTCACTGGGCCAACAAGTGCTCTGATCTAGGCCAGCCCCCAAAGCCTTGTTCCTTCTGTGGTGGGCCCCATTGGAATTCAGACTGTGATAGGACCTCTCCAGGTAAGACCTCATCCCTTCCTAGGCTGGCTGGCCCCTACTTTGTGGAACTGATAGGCCTGGCCGCTGAAGACTGAAGGTACCCGAAGATAGACACCCTGATGACGATCACATCTTCTGAGCCTCGGGTAAGCTTGATGGTGGCATGTAGGCCAATCTCTTTCCTTATAGATACCGGGACAACCTACTCTGCCTTACCGGAATAAAAAGGACTGCTCCAAAAGTCCAAGGTCTCTGTTGTGGGGATTGATGGCCAGATTTCCCAGCCCATGTCGACCCCACTCCTACAATGCACGCTAGGATCCCTGTTTCACATGTGCCTTTTTACTTCTCCCCTCCTGTCCCATCCCATTACCGGGCTGAGATAGTCTCTCAAAATTAAATGCCACCCTTACTTTCCATAACCTTTATAATCCTCTTACCACCCCCGCCCCAATTCACCACAACCTTTCACCTGCCCCATTTTCTGCCTCTTTTGTAATGCCCTCTGGCTGGGACACTGAAATTCCCTCAATATCTTGGCATCATACCCCATCCAGATAAAATTAAAAGACCCCACCTTCTTCTCTCCTCACAGGCCTCCTTAATTACCTCTTCACAGGCTTCCCCATCACAGTGGAAAAAAAATGGGCTGTAGGCGTCATTATAGCAGGAATGCTGGGTGCTACAGCAGTTGCCGGCCTAGCAGGGGAGATTACCTACAATGACCTTACGGCTAAAAATATTACTTCCACCATGGTCAGCATTGGGCAGGACATGGGGGAGAATTTTCAGCTCCTTTCCTGCTCCTTCAATTCCCTCACTTATATGGTAATTGACAACCGAATAGCATTACACTACCTCTTAGCCAAAGAATGGGGAGTCTGTATGATCGTTAATAATTCTTGCTGCTTTTATATCAACTCCACAGGGCAGATTGAAGAGCAAACTCAGAGAATTCTTGAAAATGCTGCCTGGCTCAGAGGATTTAGTCAAAAAGGACTGGAAGACTACATTTGTTCAGCTATACAGAATGCCTTCCCCAAGCTAGCCTGTCTATTGACCTTCACAGGACCATTAATAACTTTCCCTTTCATACTAATTTTTGGTCTGTCTTTGAATCTCGATGTGCTTCGTTCAAGACCGGGCCCAGGCCCTCACTAACAAATCCATGGGCCAAGTGTTCCTCCTTCAGGCCAGCAGTCACCAGCGACTTAGACCCCAACAGGCATAACCATTTCTTTTAAGGCATCCATACCACCCCTACCCAGCCTGAAGCAGCCTAACAAAGATGGCATCCCTGGTCCTTTTACTCTTGTTCTATATCAATAACAAAAAGACAGGAATGTTAGGTAACCTTGGAGTCAGGTCACACCCCACCCCAGCCCCTACAGCTGTGAACTGGTCTGACTGCTGAGGGACTCCTGAAAGCTGTGGGCAAAAATCAGTTGTTGAAGCATGCTCTTAAGACAGTCAATCACTGAGATATGCTGTATCTGGAACTGAAACTAAGGAGTTATCTGAAGCCCTTTGAGTTGAACCCCCATGGACAATTTGGACCACGAGAGCCCTGCTGAATTGGTTCCTCACTTTTCCCTATAAAAGAAAGTACTTTCTCCCTGCTCATGGCTGATGTGGCTTGGTCTGCCTCAGACCACCCATACCTGGGCGGATTTAATAAATTTTCACTTTTAATTACATCTTGGCCTCGTGTTCTTCATGTGGCTCCACAGTTTCCACCTTTCACAAGCCTCAGAAAGAATATTTGTCCTCCCCTGACCTTCCTGCCTAAGAGATTCAGACAGAAAAACCTACTTCAGGAGGGAAATCTTAGAATGCTGCTTTCGTCTAATTTGAATTAAGTATAGTAAATAAGAAGACATCAGGCAGGAGCCTGTTAGCTTAGATACACACTGCTACATCTCCTTGTTTCTGAGTTGCCCAGCAAGAATTTTCCTGCCATGCAAATTCTGCTCTTCCTCATGTACTTGTAAATCCGCCATTCTCACTTCTGAAATCTAATACCCCATGTCCCCTTTTTTCTCCTTTGTCCAAATGTCTTTATACCCAATGTTGCCTCAATGTCTTTGGAATTTTCATGCTTATGTGAATTCCCTATATGCACATATTAAAATTTTTATTTTCTCCTGTTTATCTGTCTCTACCAGCTGGAAGAACTTAGAAGGTGGGAACAATATTAATTATTTTTTAACCCTCATACATGCATCCACCTTTATCTGAGTTTGCTGGTCTTTGTCATTAACAAGCTTCCAGCAAGATGAAGAGATACGATATTTACATGCAAGTTGACTATGAAATGAGAAAGGGCAGTAGTAGAGAGATTTTTAAATAAATAAACCACATTGATGCTATTAGGAGGTACAGAACTATATTGGTGGTGGTTAAGCTCAGGGTTTACTATACCTTAAGGGTTTTATTTTGCAATATCCAAGTTCAGCAGCAAATATTAGCCCCTGGTCTTAAAAACATGTACCCTGTAACTGTGAGAATCAGACTCCAATTGCATTTTGTACCAACCACATAGACGTTTTTAGATATTAGAATCTAAACTGTTCCAATGCCTTGCTAGAGATGCTGCTTTTCTTACTATTATACTAGATATATCTACAAAAAGAAGCGTTGGGAGTTCAATGGTGGTGTAGTGGCTTAAGGCTTGGGCACTGGCACTGTCAGCACTGCGGCCTGGGTTCGATTCCCAGTCAGGGAGCTATCCACATACCAAAAAGCAAAAAAAAAGAAGCGTCACTGAAAGGAAGTTGAATTAGTTTCTCTCCTACTAAAATGCAAAAGGTAGTTCAGAATTTTAATTTAATGTTTGCAATGACACCTGTCTTTATTCTATTCTAAATGACCTTTATCTCAGGCTTCCATAAACTAGTGGGATTCTACTATGGCCTATTTTAGAGTATATTCAAGCTAAAGAGAAGTGGCCCCATGTTTTTCAAATTCAGCAAGTGCTTTTGGCCTTAAACCATTTACTAGATCCACTACATTAGAGTATTTTATTTTATTTTATTTTATTTTTTATTATTATTATTATTTTTTACTTTTCTGTTTTAATCTGGTTTTTTTGCTGTTGTTGTTGTTTTTGGTATGTGGGTAGTTCCCTGGCTGGGACTTGAACCCAGGCCGCAGCACTGACAGCGCCAGCGCTGAGGCCTTAAGCCACTACACCACCAGGGAACTCCCTACATTAGAGTATTTCAATTTTAATCTCTGTTGTTTGAGAAAACATATAACCAAAAGTTACTCTAAATTCATCAACACTTGAAAATAAATTTTCATTTTATTAACTACTAAAGCAGGCACTGATATTTGTAACATGTTTAAAACCATGTATTTGACAAATTTCTGTTTGTTGTGCATTAGACATGTAGAGCCTTAACTCCTCCTTATGTTTCTGCTGCCTGTCACGTGTCCACAGCCTACAATTAGGGATCCGTATTTATAGATGACAGAAACTGTGGGTAATTTTACTTTTCCACAACTCGTATTGATATTGAACAGAGATATTCTGAATGAATTTCATTGACATCTTATTAGAAATGTACAAAGCAATGTAATACAAATAAAGTTGGTTTATTTTCCTATCAATGGACTTACACACAATGGGAATATTCTGAAAGAGATCCTATAAATTTGAAATTAAATAAAGTAAGCATGTCTTATGTTGTACTTGGTACATTGTAGTTCTTGGTTAATTTACTTTTTCCTCTTCTTTGTGAGCCACTCCTCCACTACCTGGAGTTCCCAGCTCTCCCCATGCTTTGCAATCAATCATCCTCCCTATGAAAGTGATGCCAGCTCTGCTCCTGGTTTCCCAAGCCTCTGTGGTCATTTTATTGTGGCCCAGTTGTTCCCTTGCTTGGATGTCAATATTTAACCTTCAAGCTAGTAATTTATAAACAACCAAATTGTCTTTCATTGTTCCACTAATGAGAACACACATTACACAGTGAGATTTCAGATACTTGACCAGATGATTGAGGAAATACATTTAAACAGGGATTCTATAAGAAGAGATACCTTCTTAACACAGGGTTGATGTTCTCCTTTAATAATGTGTAAGGTCAGTTCTGACCTATTCTGTCTTACTATCTGTTTCTAAAAATGCCTGCATTAGAATAGATTGATTCCAGGTAATTCAAAACATAACTATCCCTCCTTTGTTTATGCTTATTAACATCCTGAAATCTTCTAAGAGATAAAAAGAAAATAACCTATAAAAATTACCTACTCTATGTTTTAGCTAGTTCACAGCTGTCTTCTAAAATAAGTGCAATACATACTTCTAAAGAATGGTTTAATGAGAATGAGCTTGCTGGGTTTATATGGGTTCATGCCATCACAGTGGGAGTTTTAACTTTTGGTTATCAGCAGGTTGGGAATGTTTATTCACACAATATATTTAATGGCTATTGCCTCTGCTCAGAAGTCTTTGGAATTAACCATTAAAGATGTAAACAGCAGAACGGCTAATGGTTCCTATGGTTTACAAATAATTTCTCAACTCATCTTTATTAGACATTAAAAGGCTGCATTACCTGCATTATCATAATGATTGCATTACTATCACATAATACCATATATAGAAGTTCTACTCTATGGGAGCTAAGACAATGATATTTATTGCTTTGAAGTAATCTGTGTATCTCTCTGAATATTATGTTTTGCCCCTATATATTTTGTAACTAAATATATATATATATATATATATATATATATATATATATATAAAATCTTCATTAAGCAAAAAAAAGTATATGAATTAGGAGTATACATACATACACATAAATACATGTAAAAAATTTCATCCAAACTTAAGTACATTTAGGGAATGGTAACTTTTCAATTTTGCCAGACTTCATTCCTTGAAAAAATATTTTAAACTGTGTTAAGAATAGATTGCAGGATTTTCCCATAGCTTTAGGCTCTTGAAAAGAAAATATGTACTTCTAGATATTAATCAAATGTAATGTTTGAAATAGTGAAAGTTGATACTAATAGTTTCTAATTTTTCAAATGTTTTATAGAAATTGCAGTCTCTGTTTACCTTACCAGATAATCGGATATCCAATAAGTGAGAGGATTTATGTGAAAATAATTTAAATAAATGTATAGTTTTGATAAGTGGACATATATTTCTGTACATGGTGAATATTTATGAAATTCTTATATAGTCGAAAGACATGTTTTATGATCTTATTCTGTTGTAATGAAATCATTGGAAGATATTCATTTAAAGGACTTAGGCACATTTAGATCCAACTTAAAAACCATTTTAAGGCACTAAATTAATTTATATTCCTCAACAACAATGACTTTGGCTTCAGATGAAATGTGGTCTGTGTTATTGCAATGCCCAGGAGAGTAGCTGTAACTCTACTCCTCTTCCCCTCATTCAAGGATATTGAAACACAAATGAGTAACATTTACATTATGATGGGTAATTTTGTGTCTTTGATCCATTAAAAATAAATAAATTGAAACTCTGCAAGAGTATCACTGACTTAAAAAAGAAAATACTTTTGATGTCCTCATAGAGATATTTTTGTATTTTGCAACATCATGGATGAGCTGTACTAAATATTGTAACTATAAAAAGTACAGCACCAGAAGTAAAATTCACTTGTCCCCACACAGTGACCCAACCAACAAAAATATACTAGCTACAGTAAACATTAAATATTTAAATAAACATAATAATTAACTCTTTGTGTAAATAAAGATAGATGCAAATAATCTTGCTACCAGTTATTAAGAAATGAATAAGTATGGATTGTACAAGCTGCTTTAAAAAACCTTCTAAAGGAAGTTTGTTTTTTGTAATAACTTTCTCTAAAGCAAGTAAAGCATTCAAAATCATGCCCTTGACTTTTTTAAGTCTCTACTTAAAACTAGATAGATAAAGAAGAGGCCACATCAAGATTGACAAGTAAAAGTAGATAAATAATAATAAGTATTTATTTTAGAAGGAGAGGGTTTTTCTGGGAATTGGGGATACGTCCCTTTTTTGGTCCTTACACGGTGTTACAGGAAGAGAGGGTCCTTGGAACTTATGCAGGAAGAAATTCAAGCATGAGCCAAACAAAGGAGCAAAAGTAGTTTATTATGAGGTAATCCACTCTATAGGCAGAGAAGGGACTGCCCTTAGGCAAGAGACATCCTGGACCCTGCTTATGACTGTGGTTTTTATTAGTTAAGCTTTTTAGTGTAGAAATAAGGGGGAGGAATATTCCTCTTAGTTTCTGGAAAGGGTGGATTTTTCTGAGAATGGGGGATACACCATTTTGTTTTGTTTTTTCCTTACATGGTCCTTTCCAAGTGTCATGGCTCTGGTGGGAGTGTCGTTTAGCATGGAGATGTATTATAATGACCGCATAATGTGGCCAGGAGGTTATGTGGAGGTGACTTTTGTAACCACCTTGGTATTGGATAGTTCTGACTGGTCTCCCTGTCTTATCTTGATGTACTGGTCCTTTGTCTCTGACTGGTGGCTAGTGGTTTTCTAAGAGGCACTACTAAGTAGTTATAGTTTTTTAGGAGGACCTGCTGGGTGGTTATTGGTTTTCTTGGAGGCCTTGCCCCCTGCCCTATCTCAGTGATAGTGGGTTTCACAATGAATATCAATTTCAAAGGACTGATCCAGCATCTTTGCTTCTTTTTCTCCTATTTTTCACTTTATTCATCCCTATAGAGTTATAGATCATTAATGCAAAGCACTGTTAGCAGCAAGCTCTTTCTTTAACTTTTCAGTTACAGCCAGTTCTGCCAACATGTAATTTTGCTCTAGCAGCCCTGAGGATAAACGTTTAGATAGGCAACCATATTAACACTAGAGGGACTGCTTGTAGAAACCACACCCTGCACATTTCTCTTGCTCTATTTCTATGAATTAAAGCCATTTTCAATAGACCTGCTCTTTGAACATAAGATATATTTTCCAATAATATGTGCAAGAGTATGAACTTAGTAAGATCAGGAAGAAATACATATTAAAATAATTTCACGGTGAAAGAGCACACAAATCACACTGACGAGCTTAAAACTGGTTTTGCTCCCTTAAAGCAGATTGGTGATTAATACAATCCTCGAGTTATTTTACAGAGACAGCACTGTGCATGTGTTACCTCTGTCCTCAGGATGACTCTGGAACCAAGAATCTTTAGTCTATAGAATTCAGGTAACAAAAGTGTGGCCACCACCACCCTTTCCAAAGTGACAAGTTCTGCAATAAGGAAGAGCCAGTGCCTGACCAAATATGGACAAATAAAGAACTGATCAATCAAACTGACAGACTGGAATTCCTTTCTGCTTTCTCTTGCTCCTTGACCCTATACCACAGTGGCCAAATTCCAAAAATCCAACCAAAACTTGCTCCACCAGCCCTACCATATATTAACCTCTTTCCTCTAACCCTTAAAACTTGTCCAGACCCCAGATAGGAGAAACAGATTTGAGCCATGCCTCCAGTGCCATAGTATTGGCTCCTATATGTGCATCTGACAGCGGGTCCTTCCTTGGTAACAGTGGTATTTGGCATATTGTTGACAACACATTACAGTACTCCAGATGCCACTGGGAATGTTATTTGTCACAAAAGTTTAACATAAACCTTCAAAATTCCATGCCTAAAATAATTCATGAAGATAAAATGTCTTTTATTTCCACTAATGAAGCAGAAAGGCTTAGAGATTGAGATTACAGTGCTCGTATTACTCTGGTAATGAGTAAAGTAATGAACAAGGAGACTTTACATGTTATCTGTAATGTTTTATATATGATATAGAATAGGAAAAATAATTTTCCTTCTACTCTTCCTTATTCTTGGTTGAAACCACCCTCCCCACAGAATAAAAAGAAGATTACCAACAGAAAAACAAATAGACTTTAATAACAGGTATACCTCCAATATACATGGAAGATATCCAGAAAAAGTTAGTAAAACTTCTTGACATGGCCCAAGCCATCACCTTAAATACCATCTCCATCTAAAGGCAATAGAAAGATTGGGGAGGGGCACTTATGAGAGGTTATCTGGCAAAGCACAGTAAACACAGGTAAAATTTTAAATGCAGATTTAAGGATGTGGCTTTTCAATTGATAAGAGTTTCTGAAGACAGACTCATCCTTCTCTTCCTGGTACGAAGAGGAAGACACTTTTACAAATGGAGATTTCCTTTATAAGCGTAAATGGTCATTTCAAAAAATAAATACTATTCTTTTTTTAGAGATCTCCTGTGTCTGCTTTTTCTCAAAAATAATCAACTCAAAATACTCTTTAGGTCAAAGAGGAATATTTTTAGGCAGTCATACTCTGCTACCTTTCAGTGGTCATTATGTTACTCAGTTTCAAAATTATGCTTCTTACAAGTATCACTTATATTTTATTGGTAATACTCTATCTACTATAGACTTAAAAGTTCTTGATTGATTTACCTTACATATATATATATATATATATATATATATATATATATATATATATATAGTTTGTTTGTTTGTTTGCTTTTCATTTTAAAGCAGACAGTGAGTTCTCTATAATCCAGCAGTGAGGATAATTGGAAAGTAGATTGAAGACAATAATGAATGTTAAGGGCAAAGAATGTTCATTGTTACATGGTGAAAGATTAATGAGGAAAGGGATATTCTAACAATCTGAATGTTTCATCCACATATTACTTATTAATTACCTCATATATTCATTGAAAGGCAATATTAGTACTACTATCTCTAGTCTGTTAGAAAACTGAGTATATCTTAAAGAGCTTATTGGCTTCATTCAATGATTCATGCTAAGGCAGCATCTAATCTAGTGGATAGACAGGAGTTTTGAGGAACTGTACAAAATGAAATACTTCTATAGGCAGAAGCGGGAGGGAATAAGAAAGTTATTCCAGGCAAAAAAGCTGGTTGGTCATGGCAAGGTTACTTTCCCTTAGGGCAGTGGTTAGTAACCTTCCTAATGCCACTTCCCTTTAATACAGTTCGTCATGTTTTGGTGACCCCCAACCATAAAATTATTGGTAGCTCCTCTTTACACATGTGTGACTGATCCACATAGTTACATTATGTATTTTCAGATGGTCTTAGGTGACCCCTGTGAAAGGGTCATTCGACCCCCAAAGGCAACCCACAGGTAAAGAACCGCAGCCTTAGGGAATGACAGGGGTCTATCAGGAAGATTACCTAATTAATGCTGATCAGGCTGTTCCTAATTAACTGGTATAAGATTCCTTTCTGGGAGAGCCAAAACAGTAATTAAGTTAAGTAATGTGAGGTTTAGCATAAACGACACCATTTTTGGCCTGTTGTCTTGTTTTTAACACAATTTCTGGTTAAGATTCACAAAGACATTCTAACAATACATTAAAAATGACAAATTCTTTGGATATAAATGAAGGAAATAAGTCAGAGTTTTATACTGGCAGTGTAAAATGACACTGATTTATATAGGTTTTGAATTGCATTCAAAAACTATGTGTTACTGATGTAATTTAAAATATATTTAAAATATCTTACTTTAATTTCTTCGTACATTATTTATATAAGAAAAAACACTCTAAGGTATGGGAGTTCTAAAGGCAGTATTAATTCTAGCTTTCTAAGTTTCACAGGAGATTGAGAGCATCAATACTGTTAAAATGTAGGCATTATAAAAGCACATTTGGGGAATCACATTGGAACTATCATTTCAGCTGTTGACATAACAAATGTCTAAACCTGTAGAGAATTTTTATAATAATTTATTTGAGCCAAAACTGGTGATAATTCCTGGGAAGCTGATCTCAAATGCTTTGTAGAATAAGTTTTGCAGTTTCTTTTATGCATTTGAAATTAAGAAGGGAAGTAAGATTACATGGAGGTGGGGGAAAGCAAGGTAGGGATTGGATTATAGGATAGTTTCTCTCGAGGGTGGTTATGCTTCTTTCAAAGGTGCATTAATTCTAGATGCACAAAAATAAATGGGCAGGGTTTACTTAAGGAAAACATAAACCTTTTACTAAAGAAGTTATATACCTGGGACATAAGTAACCACCATGACCTGCCCAGTTAGAAATTTATGATCTGATCACCCTGTGATGTAACTTTCCATAGAACCCCTTTTTCATCCACACAGTTGTGAGTCAATTGCATTTATTGTATATTGGAAACCAAGAGATTGTCGCCATTAAAGTCTTAGTAGACCTTAGCCAAATGACTTGGTTGAATGAACTAACTTGAATCCTATAAAATATGAATCAGCATAAGATTAATACAACATATATGGAAGTGAAGTTATACAAAAAAGGATATAATGCATCATAGTAAAAGTGTTAACATAAGATTTAATTTACATCAAACTAAATCAATTATTAGTATAATTCTTAGCGTTACATGGTTCTAAAAGACTGCTATTCTTAGACAATTCTTTAGAAGAATGTAGAGAAGGTGCAGAGGGCTGCATGCATGGCCTAAAGTGAGTAAAACAGAGCAATAATAATTTCTGAATGTTTTGTTTAAAAGATGTACTGATTTTGTAAATTGATAATGCATACAAGAAATGAACACATTCACTTTCTTACAATGCTGCCAAAGACATTGGTTTTCTCAAAGTCTTATCTATAGGTCACTTGTTAATTACTGAGGGAGAAAGGTAGCTTTAACATGAAGACATCTACCGGACACAACTATAACCAGATGACTAAACATGGCATCACTAACACCTGGTACTTTCAACTGCTGTGCTTCCCAATGGGACATGCTGAGAATACATTGCAGTATTTATGACATTTTCTTGCCAGAAAAGTTTTAACTCATTCAGTCATGAATAAGAAAAACAATTAAGACTTTGGCTTCAACTCTTTAAAAATGTCAAATAAGTGTGGGATTTAAGTCAATGTATCATATGAGCCTTAGCTTGATTGCATGGTGTTCTTTGGCATAAGGATTATGCCACCCCACTACCCTCCACCCACTGTCCTCTACAAAGATACATGATATCTTTCCATGAGGCATTTTGTCTCCCACATTCCAGCTATCTTATGTCATCAGGAGGTGGGGTCAGCTTCCTCTTTAAACTCCATTGCCATTGCCAGACTATCTGACCTCCTCCCTTATCCAAATTCTCTTGTTGCGTCTGGTCTCAAGCTAGCAGTCTCTATTGTCCTCTATACATCTCATTCCTGGATTCAAACAACTCTGTCTTTCCACTCCATTAATTGAATGACTAGGTCCATATTACTCTTGTTGTCTTCATGCTGAATCCTGCCATACCCTGGATGACTGTAATTTTCAGGACTCCCAATGCAGTTATTCAGTTTCTTAATCGTCAATGACTCTTATTTATGTTCTACTTCACCACCAATTCCACAGATGTATCATAGACCCTGTCTCCATCCAAAACTGGTTTACTTCTAACATCATACATTCATATTTCTTTCCTATGACCCTAAACACTTGTTCTCTTACACACTGGGGAATTACCATTTTGCCTGTCCTCTGACCTATGGGTCCCTTGCTTCTAACTCTATTTCTTGCCAAGTTAGATTCAACTGTTTATCACTTTGCTGACACTCTTAACAGTACCTGAGACCCCTTCCTTTATGATCTTTATTCACAATTGTGTGGCAAAACTCCCTCCATGGATCTTTGCAAATCTAAACATTGCGCCAGCTGCTGAGAATGGGAGAAAGAGCCCATCAGTGTAGACTGTCAAGGCCTTAATGACCAATGTTGATTGGAAGGTCTCTGTATTCTTATTCAGTTTTCTCTGATGGTCTACACTTCCTTCTTCAGATTTTTAGTACTCTTATGAAATCTATTCCATCCTGCCTCAATCTCAGGGGATACT
Source organism: Lyroderma lyra (assembly GCA_004026885.1). Classification (NCBI taxonomy): domain Eukaryota; kingdom Metazoa; phylum Chordata; class Mammalia; order Chiroptera; family Megadermatidae; genus Lyroderma; species Lyroderma lyra. The sequence continues at coordinate 18,673 of PVJL010005407.1, read as the reverse complement.
ATTTTCTCTAAATTTTAGAACAAATAGAGAACACAGAAATACTCTGAACATCCAACTACAAAATATAAATTGGAACCCATGATTTGTCCTTTAGCTCCTGTCACAGAACAGGGAGCTGAACTGTCTGTTGCTTTAGGCCACTCCTTTTCCAAATGAAATGAATCTTTTTACCTAGGGGCCTCATTTCAAATATTCTTACTTACTCTTGACCTTTAACTTTTCCAGGCTTCTTCGGGAGGGAGAGTGTACAGTTATGACAGCAAGAAGGAAAGAGGTGACTTTATTCTCTCAGTGGACAGGCTCATTCTCATATAGGGAATGGCCACACATATTTGATTTACTCTTTATAATTTTACCAATGAGATAAATCACTCCACTTCCCAGGAAGAAAGAAGTAACTAGCAGAGAAAATTAGGCAGATAGAGTATTTCAGCTCCCTCTAATTGGAAAGACATGTCAGAGGTATAGAAGCAGCCTCCCTCCATTATACTGCTATAAGTTATTACTTCTGAGCTGTATTTGATACTGTGACTGCTGCGACCCGGGTGAACAGGTGAACTGGAGGGGAGGTGATGGGGAATGAAGAAAAAAACACACAGACACAGACACGGACAGAAAAGCTGGGACCGGGTGGTTCTCTGCGCTCTGATGGAGACAAAGACCCAATCTGGCAGCAGCAAGTTTATTTTATAGGGTGGGCAAAACAAGTGAGATCATAGGGGTAAATCAGTAAAGTGAGACTGGAAAGTACAACTCAACTAGGAAATGTGCATTGTTCTTTTCTAATCCTTTAAAGTTCCGGATAACTGAATTTAATCAATATCTTGGTACATGTTGCTAAGGCATTACTGTACTATTATTCTCTTCAAAGCAGGCAAGCCATAAGTCATGTCTCGAGTCATTTCCACAGACCAAACAGCTTCGCTCACAATGTCATATTTTTCCCCAAGCCAGAAACCACATCCCAAGTATTGTCCTTGTGCACCCAGCTCATGTGATACTGTCTCTTCAAACTCTCTGTGGTCCCACATACCACACTACCCTGGGTCTCTTCTCATCTCTCTGATTGTCCCTTCTGAGCATCCCTCATGGGATCTACTTCCTTTGCCTGTCCTTTTAAATTATTTGTGTGAGTTATGAATTCACCCTTAGCTTATTTTCTCTTCTCCCTTCCATGGTTGCGATTATAATCAGTGGCCTATCTCTCCAACCTAGATCCTTATCCAGAGATTCAGGAATTTATATTCAACTGCTTTCTGGATATCTTTCATTGGATTCCCATGTACACCTCAACAATAGCATAAAACAAACTGAACTCTCCTTTCTTCCAAATGCCTCATCTCTGTCTTTGTACCTACTCGGTATCCATCCTGGTATCCAAGCCAGAAACCTGAGTGTCATCCTGAGCAAAGTCTTCTCTCTCACACTCTACTTCCAGCCCACCATTTCCCATCCTTTTTGTCTCCTATATATCTGTAAAATCCACTCCTCTCCCTCTCCATGCAACTATCCACATCCAGGCAGCCATAATATCTTCTAGGATCACTGCAGAGGTCTCTAAACTGTTCTGGTACAGACAATGTTTCCCTCTTTCTCACACCATCCTTCACACTGTGGCCACAGTGGCTTTTCTATATTGAAAATACAATTTTGTTATTTCCAGGACTAAAATCTGTCCATAGAACCCCATTGTTATTATAATGAAGTCTACAAGGCCCGAATAGCATGGCCCCAGCCAATGACTTCATTTTGATTTCTGGATATCTTTCCTTCCATGTCAAAGTCACATTATATTTCTTAGAGTTTTTCAAGCATCTATATCTTTGATGATGGTCTTATAACTGGGCCATTTCCCCCTACCACAACCTACACACATGAAGGAGACCCATGCCTCTACATGTGGAGTTTTATGTTTCCCTGGTGTACCTCATAGTTCTGAAATTCTCCCATCATGGCCCTTAACTACATTGTGACTTAACCTTTCTACTATTCATACCCATTCTAAATATCAGTACTTATAAGGTTGGTGAGAGCAGGAATCATATCTCTCTTTTTCATCCTTATAGCCACAGTGATCAAGCCATGTAGTACATAGTACATAAAATTTGTTCACAGCAAGAACTGTTGCAATTACATTTTTAATATCAATTTCAATATACATGTCATTAAAGTACAGTTAACTATGTACTAATTAAAGAGTCCAGGTGTGTTGGCAAGATGCCAGTTGGAGACACTATGAATTGCATTACAAAATAAAATGATTAGAGAGCTCAGAATTTTTTTAGTGGACATTTAAAAATGCTATTTAATGACATTAAAATTGGTTCTTTATGAACATTTCTTCATGGCCAAAAACCAAATATATTACCAATAATATAGTAAAAGGCCCCAAATCAAGTTTGTAGCCAATAAAACCATTCTTTTGCACATAGAATTTTTATAAAAATTACTGATGGTGATTTAGAACAGGGCTGGGTAAGGCATCAATCACAGTTTACCATGGCCGCCAAGCAATTTTGTGGTGACGGCCTAAAAATAAAAAGCTAGTGGACCGTGACACTTGGAGAAAATTAGAAGTAGCCCTCGCCCTGAAAATGTCTGCCCAGGTCTGCTTTGGAATATACAAATAAAGAGATTTTAAAATATATGGTATTAGTATATTCAGTGGAGTCCAGATTAAAAAATTAAACCTAAGATGTATCTTTATGTAAATAGAATGGTTTCTGTTATTTAAATATACCTGTTGGCCTTAGTAGGTGCTGATGTGAGAATTAGTGCAAAGCCAGAATCCATAGTAATTGAACTCAAAAACTGCACCACAGATTTCAGGCATAGAATCACTTGAGAATGCTTGCTAAAATATTGTTCTGAAGCTTTACCCAGGATGGCCTAAATTAGAATTTCTAGCCTCATTACCTGGTAATCTCCTCTTTAACAAACTTACCATTGTATTACTATGCACATTAAACCTTGAGAACTACTTTTGTGCCAGTGTGGGAGCATATGGCATTCCAGCATTCTCATTCTCTCCCTCTCCCCACCCCTCCACTCTCTTGACCCCTTCCTTATCATCAGTCAGCCACTAATATTACTAGTGGTTTTGCCACTGATAATCTCCTGTAATCTGTGGTCATGTTCCACATTTCATGGCAGGAGGGGAAATTATTATTTTTTTCTTACTATAATAATTGTAAGAGAATTTTATGTTCCTTTGAAAGAAGGTGCTCATTGGTATTCTTACAAAATAAACTGAGACCACGTAATACTTTAAAAAAAAAGTAGATGCTAGAAGCCACTAATTACATTTCCTAAAGGCCACAGGGGACAAGACTATAGAGGCATCCTTTTCAGCAGAAAGTTTTTGGACTGGAATGTATTTTTTTCTTAGACACAGCTGGAATTAGAGCTGCATGCCCCGATATGATTGCTTAGAAGGACCAATTTTAATGATTGAAAATACAGGAACTCTTGGTCATAAGTGTGTCATAAGGAACCAAGCACTACCTACATCAAACGAAGCTATTGTTGCTACATCATTCCCTCACCATCTCTCAATTGCCTTAAATATACAAGGTGTACCAATTAAGTTCATGAACTTATCCTATAAAAGTGCTACACATTGCTGAATATCACTTTCGAAGCACTCCCCTTGGGAAACTATATACCGATGTCAGCGCCTAGTCCACCCTTCAAATTAATTTTGGAATTCTTTTTCTGAAATGACCTTCAGAGTTGGCATTGTGCTGAAAATCTGACAGTGAAGTTCATGAACTTGCCACTGGGCATTTAAGCTGACAGCACTGTACAAACAACTCCATAAGGTATTATAATCTTGGTAAGATTTGGGGGTACATAGATGATATAGACATAGATATAGATATAGACATACATCAATTCTGTGTTTAAAATTTCATAATATGTGCTAATTTATTCCAAGTATACTGAAATTGAACGAACATATTTTCCATTTAATAAATTGATATCAGACAAAACGAATGGGACAACAGAAAGGTAAACCATCTCCAGTGGACTAGGGGCATGGTTCAATAAGCCTTGATGAACAAGGCAATAATCATGTGTCATAACCTTGGAAGTTCCCTTTGAAGATATTATATGACACCTTACTGAGTTGTTTGTATGGCGCTGCCAACATAACCGCAGGGTGGCAAGTTCGCGAGTTTAATTGTCAGATTTTGGGTATGATGACAGCTCTGATGGCCATTCCATAAAAAAAGTTCTAAAACTGCTTTGAAGGATGGACTAGGCAATTGAGTTGGTGCACAGCTTCCCCAGGGTAGTACCTCAAAGGTGACCATAGTGATATTCAGCAATGAGGTATGTAGCACTTTTTTTAGGATGAGTTTGTGAAATTAATTAAATATATATAAAAAAACTAATATATATATATATATATATATATATATATATATATATATATATATGTGTGTGTGTCTTTCTTACCTCTTTATTCTACTGATGCTGAAAAATCAGAGTCAGTCACTCTAGTAGGGAGTGGGATTGAGGTAGATGTGGGGTGAAGGGGAGAATAAAAGAGTAGTGAAAGATAAAGGGGACTTTCTGCTAAAATGCAGTCTTTAGGGTCCAAGGTAGATCTATGATGGAGGAGAAGACACATTTCCATTGGATAAGATCATAGTTTACGTATTTATGACACTAGAATGAACATTTAATTATGGAAATGGGATTTTCTAGAAACTGAAAGTGCTTGAAGAACATTCTATTATTTAGGAGTTACTAATAAATTTTATGGGACTTTCTGAGGTTTTACTGAAGGACATAGAAAGAAACAGTGAGTTTCCAGGGGCAGTGAGGGAAAATTGTTTTGTGATTTTGCCCAGGTGAGTACAGCCCATTCAGTATAGATGATGATGTTGTGATAATGACAATAAAGGAAGATTGGTGGAGACACAACTCACAAATATTGCCTACCTCATTATTGTCCGAGATGAGTTCTGACCCTTTCTGTATTTTCTAGTTTTTAAAATCTTAAAAACTTATTTATGGAAGATAAAACACACTGTTTTACATACTAGCACTGGTCATTGTTTTGCAAGAAACTATTTTAGCTATTAATAGGAGAACATAGAGCTCTCTTTTAACTTTAGAAAAAATAGCATATAACTTAATATCATTAATATTTATTTAGGAACTGTAGTGTGCCTAACATATTATTAGAACTTGATATTGATTATATAAGACATATACAAAAATATAGAGATTTTATGTTTTTCCTTCACTGATAATTTTAAGTAGAATGACCTCAAAATCAAATTTGCATATATGGTTATATAAAGGAGTCTTCAAAAGTCTATACTCACTACTTTAAATTACTAAAATATTTAAATCATATTTACACATATTAAAATATTAAAAATATTTTTGAGACTGTCTTTTTTCTTACTTATTTTTATTTTTCAATTGCATTTCACATACAATATTATTTTGGTTTCAGGTGTACAGCAACAAAAATCCTTATTCCGATACACCTGGTTCCCATCTGACACCATATATAGTTATTACAATGTTGTTGACTACATACCCTATACTGCATTTTACAGTCCTGTGACTATTTTGCGACTATGAATTTGTACTTCTTGATTTATTTCCCTTTTTCTTCTACCCCTGCGATCCTCCTCCCATCACCCCAACAAATTTAATGCACATCTGACGCCACCCATAGTTATTGAAATATTATTGAATGTCATATCCTGCAGCCCCATAACTATTACTTCATAAGCACCAAAATGAACTTCCTGATCTCTTCCCCTTATTTCACTCCCTTCTCCAAAATATTAAACTATTTTAAACTATAAGAACTAATATACATATATGACAGAAATACAAGTAAAAATTATAAAGGTGTACAAATGATATGCTTCTGTACCTGGGAAACCCAAAAGTAGTAAGTGAAAACACATTGGAACACAGACAAGAACTTAGTGATGTTGCCATTTATTAAATAAACTGGTAAAAATAACAGCTTGCCTTTATATTAGCAATAAACAGGTAATTAAAAAATTGCTACTTCAATAGCAAAATGATATAAAAATAACTCAAACAAGCTTAATATGATATAGACAAATATTACACGAAGAAAACAAACAAAATAACTTTCATATTGATATAAAAGAAAATTTAACTGAAAATACATAAAATATTTCACTGTGGGTAGGCGCAAATATATACATGTTAGTTGTCTCCAAGTTACTTTAGAAGTTTTAAGGAAGCTGATAAAATAATTTTAAATTTGACTTGAGAAATGGGTATTGAAAACAAGACAACATTGAGAATAAACAAATATTGGAAGAGGCAGCAACTTATTAAAGTGGTAAAAAATACATTATCTAGTGAAACTGATTTAAAAATTTTGCAAGAATAGACAAAAAATAGAACATAATATAAAACTATGAACAATACAAGTCCATAGTAGAGAATTTAAATATCATATTGCTTCTCTATAAAATAAACTTTTAAGAATAGTGACATTTTTCTAATGGCAATAGAAGTTTCAATTCTTTGTAACATCTATTGCAAACAGGAAAATAGAGGATGGGGCAGATAGTCAACTACCACATACCAGGATGATCAGAGTTATTACCTGGAAAATGTATCTTTGGGAATATCCTTAAGTATATTTATTTTAGTTTTATTATCTATAGTACTTTAGTCTGAGAAATTATGGATTCCTGCCATCAATCCCAAACATTAGGCACTTCATATATATTCTCACAATATTTAGCTTTTACTTAGAATGCTTAAAAAACATCCCAAATGTCCCTCAGTTCTTTAATGGGAGGCAGACCCAGGACTATTTACAAAAGGACGAGTAAGAGCTATTCTACAGCCTTATGTAAGGAAAGCATGTCTGGAGAAGACAAAATAAAACCAAGATGACTGACCTTATAATCTCTCAATATAGATTGCTCTAATTTTGATTGAATATTCAACTAACCGATGATTAATAATAATAATAACCAACATTTGTTGGTTTCAGAAAAGGACTAAGCATTTTGCATATATTTGTTTCATTTCGACCTCACAACAAACAGCATGATTAGATATTATCATTATTATTATTCAATATATGGGGAAACTAAAGCACAGAGTTTGAGTTACATTCCTAGGAACATCCAATGAATAAAAGGCAAACCTTGGATTTGAATTTAGGCAGTTTGACTCCATAGCCTATGGTTTTTATTGTTGTGGGTTATTGCTTCTTTGTAATATAAATGTTAGACTTCTTTAAATTAGATCTCTGAAGTTCTCACAAACTCTCTTCCTGATAGCCAGGGAGAAGTCTCATTTCCTATCGCATCCACAGAAGTGCTTTTGAAACATGAAAATAAATTAAAATTGCCTGGAGAAATTAAAATAATTACAGATGCCTGGGACCTAGTCCAAACTAATTGAATTGGATCTGTAGGATGCATTTTTAAAAGCTGTCCAGGTGATACACAGTGAAGTTTGCAAAGCACTGACTTGTGTAAATAAAGAAATTAAAGTGAAATTAAGTACTCATTTCTCAGATACCTTATAATTTACATACTATAAATAGTGTAAATATATGTCTTTTATACGTGTAATTTTATATACTTATCTATTTTTTATTAATTTTCCATGATATACATAGGCTTAAACATTTGTTTTACTTTTGTTAACCAACGAAGCAGACCCAAATCATCTCTGATCGTCCATAGTAATCTACAGATTAGAAGATCTTCCCTGATCTATAGTAATTACTGTCTTTACCATTTAGCAGATAATTATGTAATGTCTTACAGCAACTCCTCTGTTTCAACTTGGGACAAGATGTTTTTGTTGATTTTAAAAATTGAAATAATAGCTTTGAAAAATACAGTGCATACTCAATATTTAGATTTCAAAGGTGGCAGAAAAGTGCGGAGTGTTAGTTTTTCCTCTACTTATATATGGATGGGTGGATGGATGGAAACCTAGATTTCTTTTTCTTTTTTCAGCTTTACTAAGACATATAACATTGTGTAAGTGCAAAGTGTACAATGTGGTGATTTGATACACCTTGTGAAATAATTACCATAATAAGGTTAGTTAATACATCCATCACTCACATAAGTATAATTTTGTGTGTGTGTATGTGTGTGTGTGTGTGTGTGTGTGTGTGTGGTGAGAACATTTAAGAGCTAGTCTTTTAGCAACATTTATCGATATAATATAGTATTGTTAACTATAGTCTCCATGGTATATATTAAATCGGAAGAACTTACTCATCTTACAATTCCAAGTTTGTACCCTGTGACCAATATCTCTCCATTTCCCCAATCTCCCAGTTCCTGGCAAACCACCATTCTATTCTGTTTCTATGAGTTTGGCAATTTTTTTTTTTTTAGATTCCACATATAAGTGAGATCACATAGTATTCAACTTTTTCTGTCTGAGTAATTTCACTTAGCATAATGCCCTCAAGAACCATCTACATTGTCACAAATGCCAATGACAGTATTGAGAAAAGAAAAAGGGTAGAAAATGTCAATGGTTCTCAAACTTGGATGTCTATAGAACTGTTTGTGATATTTATTGCAAGTGAAGATTCATATAACACATCCAAGACTTTGGTACAAGTAGGTATTTATAATTTTTTCAACAGTAACCTAGGTACCGTATAAGACGATACTTTTGTCTAAAATTGTTAGATCAATAAGTGGGGGTCATCTTATACAAAGGAGTAACCAATTGAGAGGGTTTCTTAATGTTGGGTTAGAAAAATAGGGGTTGTCTTAGACATGGAGGCATTTTATACATGGAAAAATACAGTAATTCTGATGTAAGTTGTCAGACCACATATAATCAATCTCAAAGAAGGGAAATAGGACTGGGTAATGAAAAGAATGTTTATCTCTCCTCCCAACTGTCTTTACTTGATTGTACTCAGGAGAGGTATAGGAAAAATGATTTCTTTGGCGGAGAGCTGGGTTTCCATTAAGTACAGTTGTTTAAAAAATGTTTCCTGGATTTCAACATAATATGTCTCAAGAAACTTGAATTTTAGTAATTCAAAAATCTTACCTTCAAGGTTTTTATTTACTTCATTTGTGTGTTATAGTTCTCACTCCTCCAGTGGAGAAAGTAATATTGGTGGAGGTAATGGTGAACTGGTCATTCTGAAAATATTATCTCAGGGTGAAAGCATTAGAGCCCATGTCACCCTCTTCCCCCACTGCACTTTGTGCTGAGGATTCTTCATGTCCCAATTTGATCTCCAGGAATGTTGTGTGTAGTTTACCTCAATATTTACCTGTTTCCTATTAAGACATACTTTTTATCCAACATTTCATGCTATATTGTCCTTTTTTAGTTTGTGTACCCCATGGGTACTGATTTTTTTGTTTTTATTTTTTTAATTTTTATTTATTTTATTTTTTTAATTCATTTTTATTGTTAGACTTATTGGGGTGACATCTGTTAGCAAGGATTACTTAGGGTTCAAGCACGCAATTCTACAGTGCATTGTCAACTTGATGTATAAGTTCACCACCTAATGTGACTTATCTTTCCATCACCTTATATTTAGCTTCCTCCCCTCCTCTCCCACCCCCTGATTTTTTAAAATATTGAATGCTGTAAGCCTAAGGTGGAGAGAAAATATGTTTGTATTTCTACAGAATAGGAGATTTATGAAAAAAAAGTGCTTACATTTGGGATGCTAGCATAACAGCAAATCTTGGGAAGTTAAAGAGAACTTGAGAGAGATCTAGCTAAATCCAGAGGTATATATTTATTTGCATTTCAAGAGAAAATGAGACCTTGGAGACAGCTCTAGGTTGTAGAGTCGTGAGACATCAGGCTTATTTGGCCCTTGGAAAGATGTATTTACATTTCAAAATGTTAGCGTGAAAACTCTGAGGTTTTTTCCATTCCATCTCCATAGAGCAAAAATAGGAGGGGAGGAGAAGGTACCTCACCTATTATAATGATGTCAAAGTTTGTATGTGTATAGTATTGGACCTGGTTTTCATGTCACTTCAGGAGTAAAAATCAAGATGTGGCAAACAATATGGTCATTATTTGCATTTAAGTGAATTTGCATTTTAACTGAATGATAAATATGTGTCTGATCCAGAACACATCGTGTAAGCATTCAGGATGAAATTAAATGAAAGGATTATTAAAAAGCACAATAGCGAGTTTTATTCTCAGTGTGTGCGTGTGTGTGTGTGTGTGTGTGTGTGTGTGTGTGTATCTATGTACATGACTGAACCATCCTGAAAAGTACCACATGATTAACTGATTATTATGGATCTTCTTTATGACACTTTATTTAACATGGACATACAAGTGAGTGCCTTCATAACATGAATTCTATGAACATTTTATGAGATTCTTTGTCACTTTACTCCTTTGTATTATTGCTTTGTTCATACATTTTTAATGTCTGAATTGAAAAAGAATTTTCATGGGATATTACTACACAGTGGAAATTGAAATATGACTGCATATAAATCTACTGCATTAAAAAGATGCATTAGTATGTACACCCAAATGTACATAATTGGAAAGTAGTACTAGTGAGAGATCTAGGTTTCATAAGCTGGGAGAATGAAGTTTGAGTACTTTATTAACATTACTCATGCTCTAATAATAAAATTAAAAGGCAGAATGGCATTCATACAGATGTGGTGGTACATTTTTCTATTTTAGCAGCAAAAAGAGTTTTTCATTTTTGTTGATTTTAAATACATGTGTGGTGATCTCACTAGTAATTGCATATTTGCTTGTGTTATGATCTTCTTTTTATAATCGTATTTTGCCTTTCACATTAAGTCCATATGAGCAATCATTAAAAATGTTTTTATGCTTTCATTTTTCTGAGCCATGTTTGTTCTATTGGGGGAATATGGTGATATAAAAATGGTCCTTCCTTTGAAATAATATACAGACTAATTGGGAGACATGCAGAAGGCAAGAGTAGAATTCAGAAAAGGAAAGAGATCAATGTGATGTAAATTTATCACCCCAAGACTTTTTGATGAAGTAGGGATTATTTGGGTTCTTAAAGAATGTATTGGATTTGGATTAGAAGTGTACAGAGAGAAAGATGTTTGCTAGGAGGAAATAGCACGAATAGAATACAGAGTGTGAACAAATGATACGCATTTAGGAATTTGTGTGGATAGGTTGTTATTGTTGAAGTTTGGGATTAGAAAATTAGTTGTATATACTTGATATACTGGGTATCAACATAAAAAGTTAAGAGTTTATTATGTAAACATTATGGGAATAAACATGTTCTCTTACAACAATGGAATGAATGAAAGGGAGAGGCATTGTAGAAAGAAAGAACAGAACTATCTCAATGTTTTTCCAAATTCTGAAGGAGGAAAATAATAACAATCTCTATTCAGATCATTGTGATGGGGACTTAAAATAAGAACGTAGGTAGAAGAGATCATGAAGTTTGCCAGACCTAGTGATTAGCTGCAAAAGGAGGGCCCAGGAGAGAAACTATTATAACCACCTCTGGTTTTTTCTGTTTTTTTTTTTGTTTGTTTGTTTTTTATACAGAGGGTGGCAGTGACAAAATAGGGTTTGGTAGAAAGCAGATACATATACTTGCTGGAGAAAAAATGGTTTGTATTTACTTTTCTCCTTGTAATGTAAGCATGTTAAAGTCACTTTGTACTAGGACTGTTATTTACGTTCTTTAGTATTGGTATATTGGTAAAGATAAACTGTATCAACTATAAATCAGGTTATTTGGAAAAATTTCAGTGTTAGAATTCCCTTCAATGCAATGAATTATTGATCCTTCCCTGTGAATTGAAAAACTCCACAAGGTATACTGGTATGGTTAAACCACACTCATGCCTTCAAAAGATCTTACAGACTAACAGTGACAAGTATATGAAAAAGGACTGACGCAAGGCAGACAGTGAATGCCACATTCAACATAAAAACAATGTGTTATGGGACTCAAAATGGCTAAAGGAGACTCTGATAAAGGAAGCAGGAAAAATTGCATGAGACAGTCAGTATTCAAGACAGCCCCTGGAAGTTCGGTAGGTATTCATAAGAAGTTTAAAATATTATTGTTTAACAAATGTAATTCAGCATACATTGCAATTCTCTATTTTGCTTTTAAATCTCCTCAGATTTGTTGACTCATATGTTCACTTAATTATGTAGTCCAAATATAGTGAATGTACTCTGGAAAACATGTAGAGTAGATATCTAAGTTTTGATGGAGAAATTGACAATTAATTTAACAGATTATTACCAAGCTTCTACTGGTTAGTTCCAGTGCCCTAACTTAATTAGTCCAAATTTTCCAACCATATTAAATGGCTGGAAATTATTTAATCATCACTCTTTAACTTCTCCACTTAGCAAATTTTAAGTACACAATACAGTATTGTTAATTATAGTCACATTGTTGTACATTAGATCTCCAGGATGTATTCACTTGCATAACTGAAACCTTGTACCCATTGATCAATCTCTCCTCATTTTCTTTCCCATTCCACACCCCACCCTAGTACCTGGCAAACATCATTCTACTCTCTGCTTTTATGAGTTTGACCATTTTATTAGATTTCACCTTGAAAATAGGAACCAGTGGATGTGTTGCTATGCCATTGTTGTGTCGTGTTGTAGAATTCTGATAGCAGGAATATAGACTTATATATATTCACAATTTCATGGAATGGCTATGAATAAAAAAAATCACGGAATTTTTTTTGATTCAGCATAGCAGATATATTTTATTCCCTTATTCAGAGAGATGGATATCATGAAAACAAAATGAGTCAATGTTTATGGAATTTGTACTATACACAATATTTCGTGTTGTGAGGAGAGCTAAGGGTATAATATAATTTGTGCTTCAGGTTTTGTTTTTGTCATTTGGGATGCTTCCAGTCATAAATAACTGAGTAGATGAGTAAAATGGTTTAAAAATAAGGAAATCATATTATCTGACATGAAATCAGGTGGTAGGAGGTTATATGGACAATTACTCAGTTTCTCAACAAAATGATCAGAGGTTAATTTTTACACAGCCATTTTTAGCCTGCTGGCTTAATTTTAACTATCTATACTGATAACTACAAAATGGCTGCTGAAGTCCTCATGTAGCACCCTTTATATAGTTATTCATGGGACAGAATGAGTGGCACCTCTTGTGCTTCTCTTTTTCCAGGGGGCAAATCTTTTCCAAGTCCCACAGCAATTCTCTTGCATCCCATTGACCAGAAATGAATTCCATATTTATGGCTAAGCCAGTGGAATGGAACACTCAAAAGTGAAATTCTTAGCAAAGAAGAACAGAATTGGGAAGGTAATCAACAGAGTTTTCTCTGGAATGACAGTATGTCAATAGGTACTGCTAGGTATAGTTAGAGACTAGTGTGAAAGGTGTTGATACCATGAAGTTACAGAACAAAATATCTGCCATGAAAGTAATCAAGATCATGTAACACAGTAGTAGGACTTGAATCTACCCAGTCAGGCACAAATAACACCCTTCTTTTATGAGCTGGTAATCTATACCAAATCTTTTATTACAAAATCATAAGCATGCAATTTTGTAATATAACACTATCAAACTCAAGCACACTATATGACATTTCAGGACATTACTTCTGCTGGACCCTGTACTTGACCAGCTTTCCATTGCAACATTCTTTCTATTACGATTTTTTTTCTCTATCTAAAATCTTAATCCTCTGTTCTTACCAGTCTGTTAGCAAACATTGTCTTCCAAGGGTGTGAGGAAGACCTATCCAACCTAAGTTCTTTTTTATTAGATCGATGTATGAAGAGGAATGACTATATTTTCAGATATTGATTAAAAGAGTTATTTTCATATTGGTTTTTTAAACCAATGAATGACTAAAGTATATTTAATTTTGTTTATCTTCACTAAAGTGCATCTTTAAAAAAGTTACAAATACTTTTCAATTTGAAGACTTGTATCTGGTTTTTCATTGCGTTGTCTTATTATCAAATATATTTTCCTTTGAGGTAAACATAACTTTTTTCATTTACCAAATTATTTTATTTTCATCCTATTATGTATTTTTTTCTGTGTTTCTGAAATAAATTTTGTATTGTTACCTTTATTAGTTTAAGTTGTATTCACTGAAATGGAGTTCAAAAGGCTTTTATTGTCACCAGACTTAAGCCCGGTTTGTTCTACCTTAATGCTTCCTTTTGCTCCATTGCAAACGTTTCCATCATTCCAGATTGATCTCTTTTGTTCACACCTGTAGGTTGGTTCATTATGCAAGGCCCAGCAGGACTACATTTCTCACTTTGAAGTTTAACTTCTCCTTCTCTTAATGGTTTAAAAAGTAAATCAGAATCAAACTATGTAATACATTTAAAATTTTTGTTCTCTGAATTAATCTCCCTACATCTGCTGTCTAATACAGGGTACAGCAAAAGTAATGCCTGGACTTGAGTTATAATTTTTGTAATAACTCAATTCAAGTGTGAATTGGTGGATTATCAGAAAAGATAGTGCCATTCTCCATTAACTGCTGATAAGTATCAGTTAAGTGTATTATTTCCACACGATGCTTTAGGTCTCCTTGGCTCCTTCACCATTTGTGTTTCCAAGGCCAGGCCTAGGTCATTTTCAGTTTGTAACTTGACTATGTGTCATTAAGACACAGCACAGGGGTGTCCAACCTTTTGGCTTCTCTGGGCCATAATGGAAGAAGAATTGTCTTAGGTCACACGTAAAATACACTAACATTAACGATAGCTGATGAGCTAAATTAAAAAAGTTACAAAAAAATCTCATAATGTTTTAAGAAAGTTTATAAATTTGTGTTGGGTCACATTGAACACCATCCTAGGCTGCATGAGGCCAGCAGACCATGGTTTGGACAAGCCTGACATACCAGATCTTCATTTCATGGAAATGAAGAGAGCTCCCTGTACACTGACAGTGACAGAGTTGATGGCTCAGTAGGTGTTAATGTGTGTCTGAATCCCTGCTTCATGTCATTCCCAATATGTCTTTGCTATAAAGAATTCTCTTCCACTACCTCCACTTTTTCCTAAAAGATATTAACCACAATATAGTCTAATAGGAAGAACACTTTCTTTCTCTGATGCTGGACCTCTTTTTTAACTATAATTTACTTTCTGGCTGGGCATTGTTCCTGATGTTATTCCTCTGCATTTAAAAATTTTATCTCAAATCCATTCCAACCCTCATTTATAATTTATCTTGTTTATTAGCATAATTGCCTTTTCTGCCTTATTATGTCTTTCCTTGTAAATGTATTTCCTGAAAACACTTCTGTCTAATTTGCCTGAATTATTGGTCTTGTCATGTTATTTCTTGTTCAGAAACAAAGTTGCTCATGTTGGCATTTAAATTTTCCACAATGCGACTCCTGCATCTCTTAGGCTCATCACTCACTTCTTTTCTTCTCTTGTCTTATGCATGACTCAAATGGTATTTCTTCTTTCCTGAACAAATACTACACTTACCTATCTCTTTGCCCTATACCACATTCCCTTTCTGATAGAATATCTTTTCTCTTGCTCCAAACCCATTCAACATTCAAATATTCTTCAATGCTCATCTCAAATATCACTTCCTTCCTTAGGCTTTTGCTTGGATACCTTGTCATCTTTAACCTAATAACACAGCAGCTTGTCTACTTGACATTTTTCTTTTATTATACTTATTTCGATATTTATTTAAAGGAGGGATGATGTGTAATTCACTTTATTAATTATTTATAGTGTACAGTATTCTCTCTGACATCTGACTTTAATGGGTCTTTTAGAGTCTGAGGTCATTGTTATTTTTAGAACACTCTTAACTCATATTTTAACTCTTCTAATTTGTCTCTTAACACAGGCTAAGATCTTGTGATTCATTTCAATATACTGTTTGTTGTGCCCACATTTCAGTGTCTTTGTCAATCAGTAACATTTTTAAAGTAATGCAATTATTGCTGTACTATGTTTCAATTATTTTAATATATATTAATTAATCTGTATATCCTTTTAGTTTATAATTTTCTTCTTTGCAACTAGGCTACTGACTTGTGACCCAAATCCAATCTTGATATTCATACTTTTTTGTCTTCATATTTTAAAGTTTCCCTACATACCTCCCCAAAAAGGGGAAGCCCTTTCATTGTACTTTCTTACCACTGTGCTGATACAGGTATGGATACTTATGAACCCAAAATATACATGAAGGCAAGCAGTTAAGGAGGGTTTTAAATAGGTTTTTTCTCCTAACCCTAAATTCAAAACCTGTATGTTGCTCTTTCTAGGTGAAATGTTTCTAAGAGTGAAAAATATTTTTCCTTTAAAAAACAGAACAGCTTTATTGAGGTATAACTGATATACAAAGAACTGCACATAGTTAATATGCACAGTATGATGAATTTGAACATATGCAATGCCCATGATAATAGAACCACAATCAAAGTAATATACACATCCACCATTCAACGGGCATAAATTTTCACTTATGCTACATGAGTAAGTTCTGAAGATCTGTGGTACAATGTGGTATCTATAACTCACAATATGGTATCATGGCCTTCAAAATTTGTTAAGATAATCAATCTCATGTTCAATATTCTTATCACAATAAAAAAGGGACAAAATGAAAGACAATGTTTTACTTAACAGTAATCACCACCTGCACTGAAATGACTGTCATTTCATTTCCATTCATAAAATGAATGGATTTGGGGAAATTGAGCATCATAGTTTAGCACATTGGAAGGTTCCATTCTTCAAGGCCACTTTAGATCCATTTCATGCACTAAAAGATTGACAGTGTAAGTGGAAACCTGTGATCTGAATGTGCTTGGCTTTCCTTTAGGGAGCAGTTTACACATCCAGGTGGATTTTGTTCAAATGAGGATATAGGAAGGGGAGTAATAATGGAAGTGCTCCTGACCAGGGCCACCTAATTCCCACTAAAGGATTTTATATATGATGGAGCTGCTAACTGTATAGAAATATATGTAGTTTTTAATTCACATAAGAAATTGTGGTAATAACATTTCTATATAAATACACTCAGGTTTACAGGTGCTCTCTTTGGTGGGGAAATACCTTGTCAAGGCATACTGATTTCAGTATTTTTTATGCTTTAGTTTCTTATTAATGCATATGAAATACTTCCTAGCATAATTTTTAAATTGTTATATCTAAGACTGTCCCTTCTACAAGTTTTTATAAAGCTATCAACTAGATTTGTAGATCTCTTCATATTGCTTTCTCAGGACACTTTGGGCTGATACATGTATTCTGTATAATAATTAATTTACCACATCCAATTTATATTTATTCCTTTCCCTCAGGTCATTTTACTCATATTTTGTATGGAAAATTAATTTTATACTTTTGTTGTAAAACTTGCAAATATTTGTTATGATAATCTTTGATTTGTAACTGTCATCTTGAAAAACAATTTTGTAATCTCTGTGAGGGGGAGAGTGATGTTTTACAAGTATTAAGTTATAAATTGGGAAAAACTACAATTCATTCTCAAAAGGTAAAGGGCTTGCTTTATGAAAAAGCAATCACCTAGTGATTTCTTGCTAGGAAATATTAAGTTGTATTTTCTTACATTGATTTTTTTACATTTTAGTTATAAGATACAGCATATATTAAATTTTTTTCAACAGCTTTAAGTGCAACACTTTTCAAGAGCTTTGGGTACTAACTGGCCTAAAGCTGCATTTACGTTGCAGAGGGCATGTAACTAAAAGTGTTCTTCTTAAGCCTACAGTTGAATGCAGAAGACTGATCAGATTAAGAAATTAAGTATTGTTACAGTTATTACAAGGTCTCTATTGCTATCTACATACCTGCATTTATTTATATCATATAAAAAGGTGATATTAATGCTAGCTAAAGTTTAAACTGAAATTTTAACACTGATATTAAAAATAAAATTAAAGCATATTTAAATGGAAACATGCTTTCTTTTTTTTTTATTCATTTTTATTGTTAGACTTATTGGGGTGACATCTGTTAGCAAGGATTACATAGGTTTCAGGCATACAATTCTACAGTGCATTGTCAACTTGATGTATAATAAGTTCACCACCGCAGAGAAGACAAGATGGCGACTGGAGAGGAGGTCCCTAAAGCCTCTCCCAGAAAACACAATTGCACAGCCGTCCAGGAGCCAAGAAAGCAGACCCTGAGCGACAAACCGGCTGCTGAGAAATCCACAAATCGCAAGTAAACCTGAAGGCTGGCGAGAAAGGGGCGAGTCGGGGAGAGGGAAGGGAGCAGAGATGGACCACGCGGGACGCGATCCCTGCTGACTATTCGGAGCTGCGCAGTTTGGGGGAGGGGAGAGAGACTGGGGAGCTGGGGACGGAAGGAGTTTGGGAGCCAGCCTCTGGAACGTTTGAGTGGTAGAAGGGCTGAGCGAGGACTCTGAACTGCAAAGATAACACCCCAGCTCTAAGCCCCCTGGGTGACCTACACAGGGCTGCAGTTCCTGTTCCCAGTCTGCTGCAAAGGCGACCCTGCTGTCTCAGGCCAGGCCCACAGCTTTGGACTTATGGAGCGGGCACTTCCTCGTGCACCCCAGAGTTCCGAAAGCAGTGTGAGCCTTTAGACAGCCAGGTACTGAATCAGGGCTGGGAAGACTGATTTTCCCCAGCAAAGGCTTTTG
>PVJL010005406.1:26900-109573 GCA_004026885.1 Lyroderma lyra | reverse complement strand
CCCCCCCCCCCCCCCCCCCCCCGTCACCGAGCCCCTCCCGCGTCTGTCTCTCTCAAGCAGCTTTCTTCTGAGACGGCCCCGCCCGGGCCTCTTCCTCCGAGGCTGTGGGGGGCTTCGGCCTGAGCTCGGTTCGCTGCCTTCCCGGCTCGCAGCGAAGCGTGAAGCCACCTCTTTGCCCACACGTCGTCGTCGTCACCTCTTTCCCAGGGAATGCGCCGTGTGCGCGAGGGCATCCCGCGGGCTTCTCCGTGTCGTTCGGGCCTTAGCGCAAAGCCAGCACTGTCCAAGTCTCCTGGATGAAGCTTCCTGGGCCCTGCAGCCATGGTTCGCCTCCCCTTCTTTGCATCCCGGTAGTGAAGTTAGAAAGTGGGGCTGCCAATGAGACTACACCAGGTTACTACCTGTTAATCAGGAAATTGCTGCCTGGCTCCCACCCCTGGCTCGGGGGAGCCCTGAGAGACCGAGGCTGAGGCAGACAGATGCTGAGACCCACCCATTATGGGTGGCCCACCTGGAGGGTGCGCTACTCCAGGTAACCGGAAATTCCAGTGAAGGGCCGAGTTCGCAGGGACTCACCCATTCCCAGCCATGTGTGGAAGTCCATCTGAGCTAAATGAGTGCCCCTAGGGCTGTGCTGTGCTGACTGGCACCACAGAGGCCCCTGGGGCCCTTCTCTGGGGCCAACCTCACCTTGACCCGGATGCTTGCTTGCACGGGTCTGGGAGAATAGCTGGTGCAGGGGTTTGGGGAGCATGTGGACTTGCGGAGGGCAGATTCTGGGCGTTGTTTGAAAAGCGCATCTTTATTTGAACTTTTCCCTTACAACCCACATTCTCTGCCAAATTCTTCCTCAGGACAGCACAACCCGTCACACACATTCAGGATCCTAGTGGTCTGAGAGATTTGAGTAGTTGAGATTCAGTGCTGGAGTGAGATTCTGAGCTAGCCAGGTGTCGCATCTTAGACTGCATTGGGATTTCATCGCCCACCCATCCTCCATCTGTTTGTTCATTCGTTACATATCCATCACCCATCAGTCTGTCACCCCTCAACCCTCATCCATCCATTTATCTACCTGTCTTTCACCCACCCACTATACATCTGTCACTCATCAATCCTTCATCTGTCATCCATCTATCCATCCACAATCTGTCCATCCACCTATCCACCCATCCACCCATCCACTCACCCATCCACAATCCATCTATCCATCCACAATCTGTCCATCCATCTCTCTACCCATCCATCCATCTATCCACAATCCATCCATCCATCCTCCATCCATCCATCCATCCATCCATCCACAATCCATCCATCCATCCTCCATCCATCCATCCATCCATCCATCCACAATCCATCTATCCATCCTCCATCCATCCATCCATCCATCCACAATCCATCCATCCATCCTCCATCCATCCATCCATCCACAATCCATCTATCCATCCTCTATCCATCCATCCATCCATCCTTGTGCCCTCCAGTGTCTATTTATCCATCCATGCATAATCCATCCATACAACACATTTTTGCTGATGCCTCTGCTGTGCCTTAGGCAGCAGGAACCCCAGTGAGTAAGAAGGTCCCTGTCTTGGAAGAGCAAGACATAGTGAGAAAGATACAAAAACAAAGATAATTCCTACCCTGTGTCAGCCATTTACTTTATGCTGATGATTCCTGCTGATTATAATACACTTTTACTCAAAAAATGAAAATGGCACCGGTTCACATTTGTTCAGTTCTTTACACAGTGCTTTCTCACTCATGGCCTCATTTTTTTCTCAGGACCATTCTTTGGGAGTAGGTATTATTACCTCTATTTCTCAAGTGAGGAAACTGAGGCCCAGAGAGGGCAGGGAACTGCCCTTGGACCCTCACCTTGGGCGTGGCAGAGAGGGAACTCAGATGCAGGCCTTTGGCTCCTGAGTGCGTGCGATGAGGCGCGGCGCTTTGTGCAGCTGCACTCATTGTGGGTTCAGAACCTGTCCATCAGCTGATGCATACTGTGTGACATGTGTTGTTGTCACAGAAGTGCCCTGTCATCCATCTGACACTTATCTGGGCAGGAATGAGGGCCTGGCTGACGGTCGGTCACCTCTGCAGACTCTAAGAGCTCCCTGAAGTGAAGGCCTCCCTTCTCTAACTGCTGCCTTTCTGGCTACAGGGAGCCATAGCACCTCTAGAGAGAGGGGATTCCTGCACCCGCCAGGGCATGCTGCATAGATATTAAGCACAGGGCCTATTAAATTCTGTCTAGAAAGTGTGGTCTGCTCTGAGCCTGAGGCTGGCTCTCTGTGCAAGTGCTGGAGAGGTTGTAAAGACATATCAGCACCAAGAGAAACTTGCTCCCTGGTATTAATAGGACAGGGGAAGCATTAAAAATGGAATGATTTTCTTTCTCTGAGAGTTAAAAGCTTGGTCTCTGAAGCAAAACTGCCCAGGATTTAAATTCTTGGGCAAGCAGTGAGTGCAAACTCATACTAATATTACTGTTATTGTGACTGAGGACAGAGATTAAAGGCCACTGACAGAATAAGGTGGTGGTAAAGGGTTTACACTCTGGAATCATGCATTCCAGTTTCAGCTTTGTTGCCTGTTACCGTTGCCACTTTGCAAGTGGCTTAACATTTTGTGAGCCTCAGTTTACTCATCTGCAGGATCAGGATGGAAAAAATAAAAAAGTCAACCTCAGGGAGCATTTTCTACATGCCTGGCACTGTTGCAGGCAGTCCACGTGGAATAACTCACTTGGCCTTCACAGCCTGTGAAGCAGGGACTGCCATCATCCCCATTGCTCAGATAAGGAAGCTGAGACAGCCAGAAGCCAGTACCTGGCCCTCAGCCCCACAGCCAGCAAATGGTGAAGGCAGGATTGAAGCCCAGGCTGTCTGGTTCCCAAGTTTCTCATGGCTTATTTGGAAAAATCAATTATATGACACATGTACATTAGCTGAATGCCTGGCACATAGTAGGACAAAATGAACAGAGCTGGTAACTGCTGCTGATGGCATTAGTTGAGACTTTTTCCACTTCTAATGGTGGAAATCTTACAGCATAAGCAAATAAAATAAATTTATTTGCTCTTATAAATGACAAAAACTAGGTGACATCAGGTTCAACTAGAAGCAGGGACCCCCCCAAAATGTCACAAAAGGCTCTTTCATATCTTACCTAGAGTCTCCCTATTTTGGTTACACCTAATACTCGTATGTTAGCCATTAGCCATATAAGCTATAGATTTAAATGTAAGTGAATGAAAATAAAATAAAATTTAAATTAAAGCCAAAATAAAATTTATGAGGTCTGAAAATTAAGCTCATGAATGTGCCACCGTGTGCTTATGTTGGCAGCACTGTACAGACAACTTGATTAGGTGTCATAACTTTGGCATATCTGTGTCTCACAGTGGTGTTCATGTCTACAGGTGGCTGTGTCTTGCTGAGTGGCGTTCATTATTGTTGTTGCATGATTTTGTGTGCCGTCGCGAGAATGTCCAAGCTTGAATTAGAGCAACAAATGAACATTAAGTTTCTTGTTAAACTGGGCACGAGTGGAAGTGAAATCAGGGACTTGTTAGTCCAAGTTTATGGGGATAATGCCATGAAGAAAATGGTAGTGTACAAATGGATGAAATGTTTTTCTGAGGGGAGAGAAAGTGTCACTGATGAAGAGAGCTCAGGGTGGCCAAAATTTGGCAAAAATTTGTCAAATTGTGCATCAGAAAACATGGCAAAAATTTGTCAAATTGTGCATCAGAATTGTTGGCTGACTGTGAGAAGCTTAGCAGACCAAGTAAACATTGATAGAGAAACAGTTAGAAAAATTTTAACTGAAAATCTTGGCATGAGAAAGGTGTGTGCAAAAATGGTCCCGAAGCAGTTCACTGGTGAACAAAAGCAAAGGAAAGACAAAGTTTGCCAAGACCTTTTGGAGAGGCAAGGCGATGTTTTGGGCTGTGTTATTACTGGTGATGGAACATGGGTGTACCAATATGACCCTGAAACAAAGTGTCAAAGTGCACAATGGAAGTCCACCAGTTCTCCATGACCAAAAATCTTCCATCAGTCCAAATCAAGAGTCAAAATGATGTTGCTAACCATTTTTGACATCAGAGGGATTGATCATCATTAATTTGTACCAACTGGATGAATAAGCTTACTATTTGTAAGTGCTAAAAAGCTGCATAAAATATTAGATGAAAATGACCTGAACTTTTCACCAACAACTCATGGCTCTTGCATCACGACAATGCACCAGCTCACACGGCACTGTCTGTGAGGGAGTTTTTAGCCAGTGAACAAATAATTGTATTGGAATACCCTCCCTACTCACCTGATCTGGCCCCCAGTGACTTTTTTCTTTACCTGAAGATAAAGGAAATATTAAAAGGAAGACATTTGATGACTTCAGGACATCAAGGGTAATACAATGACAGCTCTGATGGCCATTCCAGAAAAAGAGTTCCAAAATTGCTTTGAAGGGTGGACTAGGCACTGGCTTTGGTGCATAGCTTCCCAAGGGGAGGACTTTGAAGGTGACTGTAGTGATATTCAGCAATGAGGTGTGTAGCACTTTTTCTAGGATGAGTTTGTGAACTTACTTATCAGACTTCATAGACTTCAGTTCCTCATTTACACCAGCCACATTTCACTTGTTATTGGGCAGCACAGAACATTTCTGCCATTGCTGGACTGTGCTGCTCTTTGTGGAGATCAGTGTGTCACTCTAAGCCCTGCACTCACACCCTACTGCCATGCAATCCTGGAGGGAAGAGAGTGCCTTTCCTGATAGCTCGGGGTAGAAAGGTCTCAGGGAAGGCTCTGATTGGCCTGTTTATATCACATGTTGATTCCTGAACCAGTCACCATGGCCTGGGGAGTATGAATGCAGTACTCTGATTGGCTGGTCTGCTCAATCATGTGCCTGCCCAGTGGTGGGAATGATTGGGTCTGCTCAAGCCACATGGAATATGTTTCTGGAATGGAGTAGAGAACAGGCTAGAGAGTGAAAAATAACATAGCACGATGGATGGTATTATTTGTTTCCAATTATTTATTTCCTCCCACCATTGCCATATGTCTCTAGAGGTTGTATGTACTCCCCCACCCCCATAACTGGATTTGGTCATGTGACTTGCTCTGACCACTGCAATGTGAGGAGATGTGACATGCCATACCTGAGCTGGTAAATCTCTGTCTTCTCTCATGAGAACACAGTGCCTCGGGGAGTGGCTGTTTCTTTTTCTTGGTCCCTGAGGGAGAGGACACATGCAACCCAGCACAGCACAGCCCAGCTGAGCCCAGCTGAGCCTAATTGAGCTGCAGCCAGCCTGCTGTTCTTGTAATAAGAACAAGAAAGTAATGTTTGGTGTTTGTGAACTTATGTGAACTGAGATTTCTGAGGACTCTGTGGCTGCAGCAAGAGCTGCCTCATGCAGATCCTGATCCTCTTCCGCCAGCCCCTCCCACTTCCTACTCATGTCAGTTTGGGCTTTTGCCAAGGCCACACGGTGGTGTGTGGCAGAACTGTGGCAGAATCAAACTCAGGCCAGGTCATGGGGCTTGCTCCTCTCCTGATTTCTCCCGTGGTACGCCGGAGCTGCAAGATCTTACAAGACTCAGGCCTTGCTCTTGAGGTGCTCACAGCTGGAGGGTGGAGAGATCGGGAGCAGGTAATGAAGGTGCAGCAGGCCCAGGGCTCTGCGGACTCAGGCCCAGGATGATGAGGAGCTTGGCTTGGCCGAACACGGGCTGGCCTTGTTTGTCTGATTAGTTTCTTTAAAATGACCCTGAGCTACAAGTGTGGTCCTGTAGTTCAGGTCATCTTGCAGAGAGTCTTCTTTTTGTAGCCAGCTAGCATCCTTCCTAAGCTCATTATCCTCCATCTAGTGCCTGCCATGGCATTTCTCTGCCTTGGCTGTGGGTCATATTTTACTCCTGTTGCAGTCCCTGGGGCCATCGGAATGTCAGGCACATCATGCCCAACTGTCGGCCCTGTCCTGTCCTAACCCACTGTTTTCTGATTTCTGACCTTGCTGGTCCTAATTATAAAAGGACAGGCAGGGATGGGGGTTCCTGCTCTTTCACAGGGTCCTAGGCAAAGGCCTGGCTCTCTCACTCATTTATGCATTAACTTATTAGACATACAGAAAGCCAATTATGTCCAGTTGATAGGGGAGCGTTGGTTATAGCGATGATCTGGGCTGGGTTGGGGGCAGGGTGGGGGGCCTGGGGAACCAGAAGGTGGCATTTGGAGTGGGGCCTGGGAGGCTGGGTGAGGTTGGCAAAGCAGAGAGCCTTGTAGGCAGGAAGAACAGCACAGGTTGTACATGGGGACAGCCCTGTGGAGGCGGGGCCTGTGGTCTCCCCAGCATGGGAAGGTCACGCTCCCCCATCCCTTGGCCCGTGCCGTGCTCACCTCCTCCCCCGTTGAAGCGACTTGCTGTGACATAGGTATAAGGCAGCTCCTGGGCAGGCACAGGACATGGCGACCCCACTTTGCTTTCTCTTACCAAAGCCCTGAGGCTTTCCCACGTGGGCTGCTGAGGGGCCACGACTCATTCCACCCAGTCCTACCAGGTTCGTGTGGGATCAATGCATGGGGTTTCTCTGGGTTCTGGAGAGGAGCTCTTGTCACAGCCACGGACGGAATGGCCTGGGCCCCCAAGTGGGACATCAGGCTGCCGTGATCCTGACACTCCCAGGGCTGCTGCAGCACGTGAGGCTTCGGCAAATTTGAGAAAGCCTGATGTAAATTAGATAAACACCGAGGCTGGGTTTGACTGCAGCCCTGTCACAACCTCAGTCCTTGTTTACGCGCCATCCGAGCAGCCGTGCTCCGCAGCTCGGGCTGTCTAGTCAGCACCGCGGTTAATCCTCCTATCAGCACCACGAGGTGAGTCTGTCCTGTTTCCACCCCTATTTTGTAATCAAGGAAACGGAGTCTTCGAGAGCTTCGGGACCTCGTTTAAGGTCACCCAGCCAGCCAGTGTGGGAGGTACCCTACACCAGGCTTCTCTGACTGTCCTCTCTGCCACACTTCACATTTCCTGCCACCAGCCACCCAGGCCTCCCTTTGGATGGGCTCTTAGCCCGTTTTCCAATCATTCTCCCTGTGGTGGTGCGGCCTGTTATCATTCATTATTGCATTTTGTAGCTTCTTAAATTGTTTTATTTCTCACTCCCAGTGGCTCGTTGCTTGGGAGCAGTTGGGAACCCAGCGTGCTCTTGCTTTAAATGCATCGTGTCAGAGACACGTTTATCTAATTTACATCGGGGCCGGCAGCAGCACCTCGTTGGTTCCATTTCGAGCGCATTTCCTCCCTTATGATTTCCATGCAGGCGTTGGTCTACCTGCCACCCCTGGGCCAGGCTCCTCACGCACCTCAGTTGCCTTCAGCCCTGTGGGAAGGGGTGTCTATGGCATATCTGAGGAGCACCTGTTCTTTAAGGAGCAAAACCCCATATCTCAGCAAGAGCTGGGGTTTGTTGGCTAAAGATCTGAATTCAAGTCCTCTTGCTGCTACTTCTTTGCTGTGTGGTCTCAGGCAGATTGCTTAAGCTCTCTGAGCCTCTGTTTCTTCATCTGTGAAATGGACAGTAATGAGGCACTGTTTTCCTTCCCCGAGATAGCAAAGAAAGGGAGTACTCTGATGATAGCACGAGTGGGTAGGGGTGTGGAAACATGGACTTCACATAATGTTGGTGGTACAAACCAATGGGCAATATTTTGGCAACATTTATTAAAATTCTAATGTTCACAGATTTTGCCAGAGCAATTCCAACTGCGGTGGACACACCTAGAGAAAAGGACACGTGCAAGAAGGTGTTCGTGGCAGCCTTGTTCAAATCACAAGCAGGCAAAGAGTTTATCATAGAGGGATGGCTACATAAATCGTGACGTAGTCACTCTGTAGAACACACTGCAGCTGTTAGAAAGAATGAAGTAAATCTACAGGTGACAAGTGCCTGGATGGGCTTATTGGCGAGTGAACAAAAGCCATGATTAGAAAGGTAGAATGATAAATTCGACGTGACACACACAGAGGACACTAATGCTTTCTTAAACAAAGCCGTTGTGAATGATACTTACAGAAAGCTGTGCAAAACAAAGGACTTACCAAACCGACCACGTGTAACCACCACTGAGGTGAAAACAGAACATTGCCTCTGTGCCAGGACCCCCCTCATGCTTCTGCTGTGACCCCCGCCTTTACCCCGAGCAGTAGGCGCCACAGTGGCGTTCGTGGAGGTCACGGCCTTGGTTCACCTGGTAATCCTGCCCTCGGAGCCCAGGGCCCGAAGCGCCGCAGTATGGTTCTGCCTGTGTTTTGTGTTTACGTTAGAGGAGTCACACAATGTATTTTGTTACAATTGGTGTTTTGCTTAACATTCATGATTTTGTGAAACTTAGCCCTGCCGTTACTCTGCTATATAGTTTTTTGGGGACATAAGGACAGACATAAATGAGTAGAAAAGAGGTCTCAAAAGCTGACCAACCACATTATGATGTCGGTTTGGGAGAGGAGCCTGGATGTAGGGGTTCTTAGAACTTTGGGAGAGTTCTTAGGAGATTTAGGGACCTTATCTACTATTTGGGTTTTTCTAAAGGAGAAATGTATTGATGCATTACTTAGTTAATTACATTTTAATAGAAAGAATAAAGTGGAGAGAATAATACCTGTTTGCCTGAGTTGTTGGGAGAGTGAAATGAGTGAACGTAGGTAAAACCTGGAGCGGAGAGCAGGCACTCAGTAAGAGGGAGGTGGGTACAGGTTAAACACAAACTGAACCTCTTCCAGAAGCATCTGCAGGGGCAGAATTGTGGAGTGCTTAGGTGCATGGGCTCCAGACGGGTGGCTGGGATTCAACTCTTGGCTCCACTACTTGCTAGTTGTGTGACTTTGGGCACATTATTTAACTTCTTTCCCCCTCCCTGAGTTTTGCCACCTGTAGTAGTTATCTGTTGCTGCCTAACAAATTGCCCTCAAACTTAGTGGTTTAAAGCATAATAACTACTGATTTCTCTTTCGGTTTCTGAGGGTCAGGAGTTGGGGAGCAGTTTGGTGGGCAGTTCTGGGATGAGGTATCTCCTGAGGGTGCAGTCCTTATGGGTTGGGGCCAGAGTTACCTTGCCTGGGGCCAGAGCATTGGCCTCCAAGTTGGAGCACTCACATGGCCGTCGGGTTGGGGCTGACCAGTGGGTTCCTCTGCACGTGCACCTTGCCACAGGGCTGCTTGAGAGTCCTCTCAACATGGCAGCTGGCCTCTCCCAGAGCAAACAGTCCAAAGACCAATCCAGAAGTTGCAATGCCTGCTGTGACATGGCTTGGGAAGGCACACGCTGTTACTTCTGCAGTATTCTCTTGGTCACACAGTTCTTTCCTGATTCAGTGTGAGGGGAACTGCACAAGGGCATAAAGAGCAGAAGGTGAGGCTCCCCGGGCGTCACGTAGGGGCTGCCTGCCTCCCGTCTGAAGCAGAGATAATGGTACCCTCCCCCTAGGGTTTCTGTGGGGAGTAAGTGGATTAACCTGTGTAAAAGTACTGAGAACAATGACTGGCACACGGTCAGCTTCAGGTGAGCACTAGTTATCATTATGATTTCGAAAACTCTGCTTGATGCATCACCTTCATGCATTTTTCTGGGTTTTGTTTCGTAATTTTGTAATTGTAAGTCGGTTCTCAGGTTTCCTGAGTGACACACCAGGTAACAATAGTCCCGAATAGCTGCACTGGGAGTGATGGCCAGAGCAGCATTTGAGCTGCTGCACAAAGATGGCACCCCACATGGCCATTTTGCATGTCAGCTTCACTGTGTTGAGTGAGTCACTAATGCCCGATGAGACGGTGGGGCTGATTTTAATCTCTTTGGGAACAAG
This sequence comes from Lyroderma lyra, assembly GCA_004026885.1. Classification (NCBI taxonomy): domain Eukaryota; kingdom Metazoa; phylum Chordata; class Mammalia; order Chiroptera; family Megadermatidae; genus Lyroderma; species Lyroderma lyra. The sequence continues at coordinate 99,693 of PVJL010005406.1, read as the reverse complement.
CATTGAGTCTTTGACTTCAATCACATACCACATCAAGGCCCTGGAGTGAATGAAGGCATTGATGTGAAAGTAGACTTGTTACTTTCACCATAGAGCAGAACACTGGACCATCTTCAATGATTTAGTCCAAGGATCCAAAACTCAAGTGCCTACAGGGCCAGACAGGTGCCCCAAATTTGGGAAGTGGCCAAGGGTAAGAAGAACCATGTGAGTGTGATGATAAACAGCATTCGGCCCTTGACCTCCGTGTCGGGGAGCGATTGGAGTGGGGGGGACTGGGGCAAATAGAACAACAGAGGCTCTGGCTCCAGGGTCATTGTCTTTTAAGTGCCAGACAGTCATTGTCTGCAAGACTGTAGGCCCGTGCTGCCTGGATTTCTGCTCCCTCCTCTCAGAGCTTTGCAGTCATGGTCCACCAGCACAGTGAACGTTTAGGCCTTTGATACTCAGGTTGTCCACTTGATTGGTAACCAGTGTGCAAGGTGGCTAGTGGCCTCCTGTGACTAGCCTCTAGCACTGGGGTCCCATCCTATGCCAGAATTCAGACAGGCCAGACCATGATGGCAGAGGATTTGCTGACTTTCTTCATCTGATAGCATCCACGCATTGACGAAGTGGAGGCTTATCACCCTGCCAGGGCATTTCCGGGGGGCTGGAGACCAAGGGCAATTCAGAGCACCCCTCAAGCATCTCCTGGAGGAAACAGATCTCAACTGTTCACTGTGGGGCTGTGTGGTATGGACTCTAGTTTCCGTGGGAGTTGGGACCTGGGTTATTTGACAGATCTGAGGGCATCTATAGTGGGACAGATGTACTTAACTTGCCTAGAGGGAGTGGTGGGTTGGGATAGGCATTGTGGTTTCCTGCCCAGTGGGGATCCTCTCTCCTTTCTTGTCATCCTTCTTTGTCCATCTGGTGTGGAGGCTGAAAGGAGCAGATATTTTCCTAGACTCTCTTGTGGCTAGTAGTGGTTAAATGACACACTTCTGTGTAGTAAAATGTAAGTGGGACTCTGCTGGGAGCTTTCTGGGAAATATTTTACTCATGATGAAAGGATGTGGGCATATGAGTGAAATCTTTCTCACTCTCTTGGATGCTTCCCTACTTCCTATACTCAGAAGTGGTTGGGTGAAGATGTGATGTCTGGAGCTGTAGCAGCCATCTTGTACCTCTAGGAGAATTTCAGAGAATTGCATCACTGAGCTGCTATGTCAATATTTAACCACCTACTTCCAGGCTTCTTGTTATGAGAGATAATTGAATGCCTTTATTATGTAAGCCACTGCTAATTGAGTTTTTTTGTTTCGGTCAATAGCTGCATTCCTGATGTTATAGGGAATGCTTGAGCATGTTATCTGAGGGTATGGAGAATGGTGTGCCCTGTAAACTTCCACAGGGGCTTGCATTTGCTCTATCCCACCCTTAAGCCACTTGCTTTTTTTTTTTTTATCATCTCTAAACCTAAAAATTTTAATTGTGAAATATATCACCTATGCAAAAGAGTGTTTAAAACATGTGTATAATCTAAAAATAATAATAAAATATCTGTATACACTTCACCTAAGTTATGGATTAGGACCTTACCAAACCTTAGACACTCCCTGTGTGCCCCTCTTCATTGCACCCCCTTTCTCCCCAAAGGTAATTATTATATTTAATTTTATGATAATTATTTTCTGCTGTTCTTTATGGTTTTACCACTCAAACAGTATGATGTTTAAATTTGCCTTCCTTTGAATTGTATATAAATGGAAGCATATTATACACATTCTTTTGTCCTACAAGTTGTGTATTACGTTTTTGAGTTTTATGTACATCAATACATGCAATAGCAGTTCTGTCATTTTCACAGCTGTGTAGTTTTTCATTGTAGGATTAGCTTGCAGGTTCTGGATTTATCCTATGGGTTATAGACATTTGGGATGCTTACCGGTCTTTTGCCATTGCCAACAAGGCTGCTTTGGAGATCCTTGTCTGCATCTCGGGGTGCACAGGGGCAAAAATATGCCTTTCAGGGGAGTTGCTGGGTCATAGGAAAGCACATGCTACCTCTGTTAGGTAAGGCCAAATGGTTTCCAAAGTGGCCCTAGCACGTATACTCCGCCCAGCAGTGGCTGACCACCTGTGTTGCTTACATCCTCACCAATATTTGGTCCTGGGCACGTTCTGTTCTGAATGACCCTGTGGCCAAGCAGAGTTGACTTCTGACCTTTGAAGTTGTCCTGCCCCATTTGCCATTAAATATCAGCACTCATACTTCTTTAAATAATCACCTCAAATTGATTTGGGGAGTCCTAAAGTTAGACCACTGCCTCACTTAGGGCCTTTCTCTTGGGGAGCTACTGATTTTGGAGTTCCCACTAAGAGGAGAAACTGATCTGACACCCACCCATGAGCACTGCACCTGATGCGGTTTGCCCACATGTCGGCGGGAGCTTTTCTTCAAGGTCAGCACCCAATCTCTCTTTATTTTGAGTAATCAGCTCCAGGGGTGGAGATGAATTTCAGGGTCCTCAGGTGTGCACACTGTGAGGGGATGAGGACATTGGGGATGCAGGAAGATTTGAGAGGAGGTGAGAGGGTCTCTCTGGGCTCCAACTGCTCATTTGGACAGGACCCCTAACCTCTCTGAGCCTCAGTGTCCCCTTCTATTGAAATGGAGGTGAAACTATTTAGCGAAATGCAGTAAGAACTCAATAAATGTTAGCAGCCACGACTGGTAGTAGTTCTCACCTGAGGAGTGCAGTGGAGGGGTTGAGAAGAGTCCCAGGCATCACTGCTATCATGCCACAAGTGTGCCCCTACCTTGTGATCTGTACATTGTGCACAAACAAGAACAGGGTCAGTGAGAAGCATGGAGTGGGGGTTGATGGCTTGGAATCCAGGGACACTTGTCACTAGAGCACCAACAAAATCAGTGAACAATTCTCACAAACACTTGAGCGCACACAACCCTTCAGGGGCATTTATGCCCAGCCACACAGCCACCTGCATGGTTCAGTTTCAACACAGAGGCTCTGGCTGCCTCCGGAGGTGAAGGTCCCAGAGGGCACTGGCTTTACTGGGGACCATTTTCAGCAACACTGGAAAGAGTAACCTTCCTCATTGGTCCATTGTTTCAGGAGATGTGGGAGTTTCTTCATCTCAATTTGCCACGTACCCAGATTGCGACAGCACAGAGGCAGAGGTCCTTGAAGCCACTAATCCAGCTAGCTATTCCCTGTAACAAGGAAAAGCACTTGGATAGACTTCCAGTTTTTTTCTTAAATTCTTCAAATCCTGCCAAGGATATTTCTTTAACTGTGCTTGTTCCTGATTACAGATGGTCCCCAATTTACCCTGGTTCGAGTTAGGGTTCTTCAACTTTATGATGATGCAAAAGTGAAACATGTAAAACAACTTTTCATGGGACAGTCAACACTTTATTTAAAAATGGGCTTTGTGTTAGTCGATGTTGACTGACTCTAGGCTAATGCAAGTGTTCTGAGCACATCTATGGCAGGCTAGGCTAAGCCATGATGTTCAATAGATTAGGTGTTTAAAGGCATTTTCAACTTACGTTATTTTTAATTTATGTTGGGTTTATCAGGACGTAACCGCATCGTAAAGTGAGGAGCATCTGTATTTAAAAACATTAGCATGTTGCAAATCATACATTGCCACAATTTTCCTGTTATTTCAACACCCTTCCCTTATTTGCCAATCATGAATGAGGGAGCCTGTGTCAAAGGGGCCTGCCTTATTATAGCTAAACAGATTTGCTCTCTGGGTGTCTTTTCAGCTCTGGTGTTCTAGAACAGGGGTTGGCAAGCAGTAGCCTGGGGCCAAATCCAGCCTACTGCCTTTTTTTTTTTTTTTACATTAAAATTCTAATTTTTAATTGTGGTTAAAAACATGCATAATATAAAATTTACCATTTTAACCACTTTTAAGCCTCCAGTTCAGTAGGGTTAAGTATATCTACATTCTGCGCCCACTGCCTGCTTTTATAAATAAAGTTTTATTGGAACACAGCCATACCCATTCGTTTCCATATTGTCTATGGCTGCTTTTTTTGCTACAATGTCGGAGTTGGGTAATTGTGACAGGGACCATATGGCCCACAAAGCCCACAATATTTACTGTTTGGCTCTTGACAGAAATAGTTTTCTGACCCTTGTTCTAGAATTATGAAAGTGATCAGTTTGTTATGTCCATGGCCTCTTCCTGACCTGAGTTCCCAGAGCCCCATGTCAGTCATGGTAAAGCTCTGCTGCTGGGACAGAGGTTCTAAACACGGTGGGTAAAGGTAGCCATTGCCAGGGGAGCTGCCTCAGTTTCTCCTTTGTGGCTGAAGGCAGACGAAATCTGAAGAGTCGCTCATTGAAGCGGCTGTGCTTTATCTGGGTGAGCTTCCCTTTCTGGCCACTGTCCATCCCTGGTGCCACAGGAGACAAGGGACCCACCCTGTGTTTGGCAGGCTGTGGCATTCCTTGGTTAGGCATGTCCTGGCCTCGGAGGTCACATTTCCCTGCTTCTGGCTAACTCCCTGCCTCCGAGACGTTTGTCTCTGGGAAACCACTGACTTCAGACCTAACTAGCTGGGACGTGGCTCCTAAACCTCCCCCCACTCCGCATCGGCTGCGTCCTGCCAGCATCTGAATCCTGCACTCAGAGGCCGAAAGCCACACCAAAGCCTCCTCCCGGAGCTCCCGGGCAGCCGGGCAGGGCGGTGTCCAGGTACGTATGGGAGTGGCTCCTCTCTTGAGAGAGCAGGACAAGCCCATACCTAATTTGTTTTCAAAACGCAGGAAAGTGTCATTTCAATGTAGTGGGCATTCATTGTCAAGAGATAAAATAGTCCCGTCGGACAGAGTACAAATTACGAGACGATGCCTCCTTTTTCCTTGTGCTTTGTCTCCACTGCTCAGTTTAGCCTGCATTTTGCCATTCTTTTCTGTCTGCGCACAGCCAGCGCCTTAGGTAAAGCGGTGGAAGCGTGCACGTGTGGTTCTGCACTCGGCTTTTCCTCCGCTGACACTGGACTCAGGCATTCCCCGTGTCTCAGCCTGTGGACCTGCCCGATTCTCTTTAATCCCCCAGTGGATACTCTTCTATTAGATCAGTGGTTCTCAACCTTCCTCATGCCGCGGCCCTTTAACACAGTTCCTCGTGTTGTGGTGACCCCCATAAAGTTATTTTCATTGCTACTTCATAACTGTAATGTTGCTACTGTTATGAATCGTCATGTAAATATCTGATATGTGTTTGCCGATGGTCTTAGGTGACCCCTGGGAAAGGGTCATTCAACCCCCAAAGGGGTCGTGACCCACAGGTTGAGAACTGCTGATTTAGAGGATAGACTTCCTTAAAGCCTAGTGTAAAGGCCATCTTCCTCCAGGAAGTCTTCCTTGATTCCTGCAGCACAAAGTGGCCACTTCCTGCTCCAAAACCTTGACTTATTCTCAGGTGCTGTATGAGTCAGGGCAAGGCTATGCTGCTGTAACAAAGAGATCCTGCAGCACAGAGGCTAAAGAACAGAAAAGCTCTTTCTCCCTTAGGCTAAATAGTTCTAGTTGGTGGGGCAGCTCTGTCCCTGCCAGTCATTTCAGAGCCGCAGTTCCTTCCAAGCCATTGCTCTGTCATCCCCTAGGGCACCCTGTTGTCTGCATGGTTGAAACGGGGCTGCCCAGGAGGTTAGGAGAGCATGTGGAGGAGGCCTGCCTGATGTCTGCAGTCCTGACCTGGGGTGAACAGTCATGAGCCACTGGCAAGAGCTTTGTGTGGCCATGCCTACTGCCCAGGAGGCCTGGGTGGCTTCAGTCTCAGGGAAGAAAGGCAGCAGGTCTTTGTGGACAATAGTTAGTCTTCGCCACGAGCCTCGACACTGCCACCTCACGTTTGGGGTCCACATGTTTGTGCTTCCTGGCGCTGGGCGTGGAAAGCCTGAGGAAACGGGATCCGGGGCAGGTCCACCTTTGCATCTTCCTTCAGCTCCAGGTAGCACCTGGCACGTGGTGCGTGCTCGGTAAGTGGCCCGCCAGCGTGCGGTGATGTAGTTGGTCACTGAATGCAAGATGGTGGACGCTGAACAGCGCCATTCCCTCATTTGGCAGCTACCAGCACTTACTATGTGCCAGGCCCTGATCTGGGCCCTGGCCCACAGGCACAGTGGCTCTGCCCTCAAACATCATTATCATTATCCTTTCGGGTTCCTGGAAAAGAACATTCTCTTCCTGCCTCAGGGCCTTTGCACGTGCTGGTTCTTCTTCCCAAAAACGCACTCCTTGCAGCTCTTCCCCTCCCTTGTCCAGCCAGCCCCACTTTGTCTCTTCATAAATGTCACCTCCTCGAACTTTCTCTGACCCCCTCTCCCAGGCTAGGTTGGATCTCCCCGTTATCCACATATTGTAGTTTTCCTTTGTAAGTTTTATCACAAGTGCACTGAAGTAACTTTTTTGTTTTGTTTTGTTTTGTTTTTGTATTAGATTTTATTTCAAGCCATTCCCTACCACGAGTCTTTAAGCTTCATGATGACAGGTGCGTTTTTGCATGCTCAGCCCCTAGCAGAACGTCCGACTTCCTTAAAGGCATTCAGTCTATACTTGTTAAATGTTTAATCAGTATTATTGCCAGTTCACAGGTAAGGAGATTGAAGCTCAGAGAGGTTGAGTAACTGGCCTAAAATCACACAGCTGGTAAGTTTGGGTGCTGAGATTTCAGTTTGTCTGCCTCTAGAGCCCTGTGTTCACAGCTTAATGCAATTGGAATGTCACATGATGTGTGCTATAATAAGGTGTGTTTAAGGGGTGGTGGGAGGGCAGAGGAGGGCCTGAGTGACTCAGCCTGTGGGAGTGGATGGCTGCCTGCAGGAGGCAGTGACCTTGATGACTTAGAAACTGTGGTAGTTTGGAATAGCTGTAGAGACTATGTGGGATTGTGAAAGGTGGAACCGAAAGAGGGGCCAGTTGTGAAGGCCCTGCTTTAGGGTGTCAGGAAGTTTGGACTTAGTTGAGCTGATGGAAACTCTCGGGTGTTCATGAGCAGGGACATGACATGGTGCAGTTCTCTTTAGAACAGCACCTGAGGTCAGGGCTGCAAACCGGCCCCCACCAGCTGACCGAGGTGGCTGGGCTTAGTGTCAGGTACGTGTGGCCAACTGTATTAGTTAGGATTTTAAGTTCACTGCTGAGCTTAACACCCCAAAATAACAGTGCCTTAAGTGGGATGAAAGCTTTTATCCTCTCTCACATAAAAGTCTGAGCCCAGCAGGCCTCCAGCTCCGCACTAGGGACGCAGGGGTCTTACAGATGGTTGCTCTGCTGTCCCCAAGACGCTGCCTTTGTCCACTGGGTTCATGATAGAGCATGGCCACAGTCAGATTCCAGTTTCCAAAAGAAGAGGGGGTGCATATGGGGGCCAAATAGGAGTCTCAATCACCTCTAACTGGAAAGACCAGGGGATTTCACGTACGAGTCAGGTTCAGGTTCTTGGACAATAGGAGGAATCTGGCAGCACTGGGTCACACACGGCCACAACAGACTTGAGTTGAGTAGCAGCCGCCCTTTTGGTGGGGGCCTGTGCTCCTCAGTCCTCTGCAGTCCCCACTACTCCCTTTGGTATCCCTGACACTGTAGGTGCCAATCATCTCACACCAGTGCTTTCATGCATCTGTGTGTCCCTCTGGCCCCTGCGAGGGACGTGTGTTCACAGCACCTGCCTTCAGCAGGGATGTCCTGCAGGCCACTGAGCCGGGCGACCAGTGTGGGAACGGGGGTGTGGTGGGTAGGGGACAGCGCGGGCCTTGCAACCTCGCCGCAGACTCTGTGCCGAGAAACCATCCTTCCTTCCTCCATCGTGGTCAGTGCTGGTCAGTCCAGCTCCTCCTTCTGCTTCAGAATCCTAGACCCTCCAGGAAACCGTTTGGAAACCCAGGTGGGGTTCTTTCCCAGATGGCCCTGTCGGCCTGTGTGCAGGGCTGCCGCTCATTGTCCTTGGACCCCTCTCACCGTGAGTGCCCCCGCAGGGGCGAGCGCCGCCAGCAGCAAAGCCCTCTTCCTGCTTTGTCCTCCTAGAAAGGGCCGGGTCTGGTCTGGGGGGCGCCATTCGAACTGGGGTGCTGTTCAGACTTCCCGCCAGAGGCAGTTGTGGGCAGTCAGGCTGCACGTGGAGCTCGCGGTCACGGCCCCGCGGAAGCGCTGGATTACCTTCTGCCCTGTCCCGCTGGGGACCCGTTGCCAAGGACTGATGCCCTGTGTAGGGGTCTTAGTGGCTCTCCTCCATTATTCCAGACACTAGGCCCCCATGGCTGAGACTGGGGCAGGCGGAGCGGGTCTGGATGGCCCTCCTCTCAGGGCAAATGCTGATGACACGCGGAAACTGGAGAGAGACCCTTGCTTCCCAGTCGGTGTGGGGCTCCCCGAGACAGAAGGCCCCTGTGGGCAGGAAACGGCACTGCGATGGCCGCGCCCCAGGGTCCAAGAGCGCTTGCCAGTGCGGACAAGGCTCTCCTGGACACGCCTGCGTCTGGTCTGATTCTTCTTCCTGAGCTCTAGCTCTTAGCTAGGACGTCTGTGCCCCGAGAACCAGGTTCATGTGACGCAGTTTGCAGAGCCATGGTCTTGGGGTCCAAACCCTTCCTACCATTTCCAAGTTTCCCAGAGGCCCCTGTGCATGTGGGGTTGGGGTTTCTCACAGCTGACTCCCCTCCTGAATGGGGTTAGCTCCAAGATGAGACATTGTTGTCGCTTCTTTGGTTCCCATGGCAACAAACCCCTCAGAGTGCTGGGGACTTGGCTGACTACTGAAGACCTGTGGGAGGCTACGCTGCACAGTGCGACCTTGTAGCACCTGGCTGGCCCCTCCTGCTTCCACCTGGGTTTCCCAGGAAGTGCTCCGTCCCTCTGCCTGGCCAGCAGAACCTCTTCCTTTGCCTTGAGGCCGTCTATGTGGGCGCCAACATACAGCCTCGGGTGTGCACAGGTGACAGGGACTCAAACACTTGTCAAAGCATTTTCTTCAACAAAGTAATTTCTGTCCCCCAGGGGAGTTTTGGTGCCAGCAGCTAGGATAAGACAGTTTCTTCACCTGGTCACGTTGCTCCCAGCTGTGAAGTGAGCTGACATAAGTCATCACCCCAGCTTTATAGATGAGGAAACTGAGGCTCACAGGCCGTGCCGCCGTGACTTGCTCAGGGTCACCCACCAGAGTGAGGTGCGCCCCGGGCCTCAGTTCTAGGCCTGCCGAGTGCAAACCCAGTGCGCTTCCTGCGGGGCCTCTGCCTTGTCAAAGCCTTTCTGCTGAGCACGGTGCAGAGTTTGCTTTTTTGTTGTGAGCCTGCCTGGTGTGACCCGGGACTGCAGGGAACCACAAAGCATTGTCTATTCATTCAATAACAACGAGTATATAAGGAGCCCATGCTCTGTGCTGGGCCCTGCACTGGGGAACCCGTGTGACTCAGACAGAGACACCCCTGCCCTCTCGGAGCTGCGAGTCTAGTGGGGACCCATGATGAGCACGCGCACCCACAGTCAGGTGTGAGTGCTGCAGGCCAATCCGGAAGGGGCAAGGGGCAGGCGAGCAGGGGTGGGGGGCTAGCTCACAGTGGGGGTCAGGAAGGCCCCTTGGGAGGCACAAGCCCCACGGATATCTTGGGGAAGGGCAAGCAGGTACAGAGGCCTGAGCCTGGAAGGTGCCTGGGGGTGTGGGGAATCATGTGCAATCTGGGCACATGAGTGAGGGCAGGGCAGTGGGTAGGCAGGGGCAGCTCATCAGGACCCCTGGGCTCAGGCCTGGCCCCACGTTGGAACCCCCTGTGGAGTTAAAAGTGCTGCCCCCTGCCCCCCTCCTGGGCATCCGGGTGACTCAAATGTACAGCAAAGGTTGAGAACCACTGGCCTGGGGTCGTGCAGGCCATGGTGAGGACGTAGGTTTTATTCTAAGTGTGACAAGAAGTCTTTGGAGGGCAGGCAAGGAGGTGACAATTCTAATGAACTTTTCTAGAAGATTTCTCTGGTGGCTAGGTTGGAAGAGATGGAAGGGAGTGAGAGCGGAGGCAGGGGGCCCACGAGGAGGCTGCTGCGGGGGTTCAGCGAGGGACAGCAGTGACCGGTGATGACATCAGCCCTGGCCACTGTCCTCAAATGATCGTGAACTTTGAGGCTTAAAACAACATAAATGTATTCTCTTGCTGCCCTGGAGGTCAGAAACCTAAAGCCAAGGTGTCTGCAGGGCTGTGTGTCTTCTGGGTGCCGCAGGGGAGAATCTGTTTCCCGGCCTCTGCCGATGTCTGCAGGCGCCTGAGCCCCGGGGCTCCCGGCCCAGCCTCCGTCTCCAGCCTCTGGCTCTGTGGTCATGTCTCTTTTTTCTGACTCTGACTCCCCTGTCTCCCTCTTTAGGCACCCTTGTGACTACGTTGGATCCACCTATAATCCCAGATAATCTTCCCAGCCCAAGATCCTTAATCACGCCTGCAAGTCCCTTTGGCCACACAGGGTCACATATTCTCAGTCTGGGAATTAGAACATGGACATCTTTGGGATCATTATCCAGCTGCCCATAGTCAGGGTGCTTTCCCTGGAGGGGTGGAGGGTCTGTGGTATGGGGTCCAAGGACGCCCTTATTCCTTGAGGGCCCTCGAGTGCCTTCCTGCTTGGGTACAGATACCCCTTGGCTTTTGTTCTCTACCTTCGCATGCTGTGCCAGCTCCAAAGGCCAGTGTGTTGGTCCCACCCCTGATCCTGCGGGGTCCTCCAGTGGGGTAGAGGGGTCCTCTGTGGTTGCCAGTCACTCACTACCCTAGAGGCACTGATGTCATCCTGATCTCTGACTGGAGGGCTGGGTTGACCAGATTACCCACTCCGACTTGACTGTATTAGCTTCTCATGGCTGCTGTGACAAATCACCACCGACGTGTTACACAGCACTGACTTATGATCTTACGGTTTTGGAGGTCAAGGTGTGGGCAGGCTGCGATCCTCTCTGGAGGCTCCGGAGCAGAGCCTGTCTCTGTTTATTCTGGTCAGTTCCTTGGACTTGCAGGAGTAAGGTCCCTGTTTTCTTCCTGGCTGCAAACTGGCCTCAGCTTCTGAGGTCACCACGTCCCTTGGCTTGTGACGTTCCTCCGTGTTCAGCAGCTGTGTGTCTCTCTGACCTTTCTGTTGTTGCATCTCTCTGTGACCTCAGCTGGGAAGGCTTCGATTTGGAATTACTTTGGATCTACTTGGATAATCCCAGATAATCTCCATATCTCAAGATCTGCAAAGTCTGTTTTTTTGTGGAAAGTAACATATTTATAAGTTCTGAGGATTAAGGCGTAGACATCATTGGGGACCATTTTTTCTGTCTGCCACACCAGCAGATGGTAATAAAGATGGTAATATAACTCATTTATTAAGCATTTACTACATGCCAGACTTTCTGTTTAGTAAATCACCAAATCCTCAGAATGATCCTCTGAGGAAGTTTCTATTATTATGCATGTTTTATAGATAAGGAAACTGAGGCACAGACAGGATAAGTAATGTGATGAGTTGAACTGTGTCCTCTGGAATTCACATGTTGAAGTCCTCAGCCCCAGCACCTCAGAATGGGACTTCAGTTGGAGACTGGGTTTTACAGATGGCATCTAGATAAAATGAGGTCATTACGGGGCCCTAACCCAGTATGACCGGTGTCCTTCTAAAATGGGGGGGTTTGGAGATGCACGTGCCTACAGGGGCGACGCCATGTGAACATGAAGACGGCCATGTATGAGCCGAGCAGAGAGGCCTGGAATAGCTCCCTCCCTCACGGCCTTCGGAAGCAGCCAACCCTGCTGACACCTTGACCTTGGTCCTCCTCCAGAACTGTGTGACAGTACGTTTCTGTTCTTGTAGCCGCTCGGTCAGTGGGACCAGCAAACTAATGCCTGTAACTTGCCAAACCCAGGCAGTTGTCCATCTCGGCTCTCTGGCTGTTTTTCTCCTTGCTTCTGTCTCCGTCCCCCTGCCCCCTTTTCTGTCTCTGTCTTACTCCATCCTGATTTTCCCCTTTTCCTGCCTCTTTCTCACTCATTTCCCCATTGCTGTTCTCGCCCCTTAATTCAGCTCTCTGTCTCCCTCTTTCCCTCCGTGCCTCCTCCTGGCCCTGCAGACTAGAGGGGGCGACTCCCCTGCTCCCACCTCCCACCTCTCCACCCTGCCGCAGCCACTCTTTCTCCCAGAGCACCCTCTGTAATGGCACTGCTGCTGCTGAGAGTCCAGGATGTTGACACTGGCTCCTCTTGGGATTGGCAGCTGGCTGGCACTGAGCAGGCTAGGCACAGAGGCTCCCCCATCTGAGAGAGGAGGCCTCCTGAGTTGCAAGAGGAGCCAAATTGAGCCCCGCCCCTCCACCCGCACTGCGCCCCCCGCCCCATGGTCTCTCTCCTTGTCCTTTGACCCTGCCATGCACCCAGGAGTCTCTGGCTAAGTGGCTGTCAGCCCGGCTGCCACGCCGACCTGCTGGCAGGGACACCAGCCGCGGGCACCAGCAGCTGTTCTAGCAATCACCATGTCCTTGCAGCACTGATGCTTGTTTTTCTGCTCCTGGTTCCTGGCTGCAGGGTCTTCAGAGCAGCCTTCTCATCTGCCAGACCTCAGCCTCAGTCGTTAGGATTTGACCTGCCCTGTCAGTTGTCCCCAATTCTGGGGCCCCCTGCTGCTCTGAGTTGGAAGCTCCCCACTTCCTAAGCTCCAAGGATCTCTAGTGGTCTGGCCAGCCCATGGTCTCCTGTAGAGTTGGGGGAGGGGGCTGACAGGGAGACAGTGGTGGAGGAAGTCAACGAGGGCTGCGAGAAGGAGCTCCGGAGAATGTGGGCAGTGGGCACACCGGAGGTGTCCGCCCAGCCCAGGCCTCCTTTGGGAGCTTCCCCACCTGTAGTCATGGCCACTGCTGGCAGCCATGTTTTCCTGCCTGGCCTTGCCTTTCCCTGGGCATTTTGGTTGGCCACTAGGACTGGACACCTGATCTGAGGTGAGCCAATTAGCTTCTCTCTTCTGGGAATTTGGAGTATTTGGAAAGATGGGTCAGGCTGTCCCTGTAGGGCTGGACACAGGGCAGAGGCTGGAGTGCTTGAGTTGGGCCTCTGTTCAGAGAAGCACAGAGAGGCTGAGAAGAGAGGCCTCGGAGGCACAGCAAAGGGAGAGAGGCCACCCTGGTTCCTGATGGCTGCCCTCGGCCTGCAGTCCCTGCGTCCGGGCTCAGTGAGACACTTGTGTATCTTTCCATGTTAACAAGCTTCCACGTGTGATCTTGCGAGTGGGTTCTGTCTTTTGCAATCACACAGCCTTCAGATAGAGCTTTTAAAAATATGCAAATCAGGTCACAGTGCTCTGCTGCTTGGCCCTGTCCAGTGACTTCCCAGAGCCCCAGCGTTGCCCCAGCCCAACGCTGCATGGTCCAGCCCTGCCCTCCCCTCCAGCTTCCTCTCCTGCTGTTCTCCCAGGACCTACGCAGACCCAGGTCCTCCAGCCTCTTTGCTGGCCTTCCGGCCTCCAGCACATTCCTGCCCCAGGGCCTTTGCACCTGATGTTCTTCTCACTGGGATGCTCTGCCCTGGAGCCTTACCTGGTTGCATTGTCCTCCTCAGGTTGCAGCTGGAATGTTCTCTCATCAGAGAGAAGGCCCTGATCGCTCTGTAAAAGAAGGCTGTTTACCCAGTTACCCCATCACTGCACCCTGTTTTGTTTTATTCAGAGTACATCACCATCTGTGGTTTACTTGCTTGTTCACTTGTTTACAATGTGTCCCCTATGCTGCAACTTCATGTCTTGCTCACCACTGACTCTTCAGTGTTTTGAACAGTGCCTGACACACAGTAGGTGCTTCACAAAGATTTGTTGATTGAATGCAAAAAATGGTGGGGGTGCCAAGAGTTAGGTTACCAGGAGGCCCCATCTCAGTGTCTCCACACAGGACCCTCCTCTTACCCATCAGCTGCTCTGACTCTGTAGATGACAGTTCCAAAGGTTCCCACGTGGTGGGTGTCACAGAAATGACTCAGTTCCTCCTGGACTGACCTTGGCTCCCCTCTGAGCTGATGTGCACTCTGTTTACGCGGCCAGTGTCTGTTCCTTCTCTTACGCACCCTGAGGTTGATCCCTCAAGAGGGTCCCCTGTTTTCCTGCAGTCCTTTAGGAAGGGATCATGGTTCAGATTCCCCAAGATGGGGTCTTTGGGCTGGGGAAGGGCCTCATGTCTGAAAACAAGGTCCCTCTTAGGTAAGCTGGCAAAGGACGTCGTGTCACACGAGGGTGAGCTGCTTCTGTCCATCTCTCTCTGCTTTGTTTTTACCGATCCATTGTATTTATTAGCTATGCCATTATACAATATCCCTTGACATATTTCACGCTATAAAGAGACAGCCCTGACATCAAGCTGAGCTCTGCAGCTGACGACATTGGGTGTCTTGCACACACGCACGCTCACCACTCTCACAAGCACACTCACTGCTGTCAGGCGTGCAGCGTTGCAGGCTGTGGGGAGCAGGCGTGGGGGTGGAAGACCAGGCTGGTGCTGGCCGCAGCTCCCCTCTCCTTCCTGGAAAAATGATTGTAAACACCGAATTATCTATGCAAATGAGGAAGAGGCAGCGTGAGCAGATGAGTCCAGGGTCCTAGCTGCCTCCCTCCGGAGCAACTGGTCCCGATGGGTAGGAGTTTAGCAAACTTTCTTTTCCTTTCTTGCCTGCTGATGGAGGTGCTAATGAGTGCCAGCCCACAGAGAGGGGGAAACAAGAAGCTCGAATAATCCAGTCATGAATAATCAGGCCTGCACACTTGAGAATTGACTTGTAATTGCAGTTGGCTCAGCCTTGAGATGCTGACGCTGGATGTTAGGGTCTGGAGAGAGGGCCCAAAATCTGGGACCAATGTCTGGCCAATCAACGCGGGGCTTAGGGGAAAACTCTTTTGTTACAATTTTAAGCTACAAGGGAAGGGCAGAGGGCTAACAACATAGAGGGAAGGTTGCAGGGAGGAGAAAAGGAGACAAGTACCCAGGAAGGAGCAATATTTCTTTCCAGATAGTAACCAACTGCCAAATAAACCCCAGAAATGATACTCCAAGTGTGTCTGTGGGAAACTGAGAGAGCTGCTTCTCCTGAAAGAGTTACTGGTTTTGTTCAAGCTTCATTTCATGTTGGCTTAAAAAAAATAGATGTTGTTTCCCCTCTTGCAACAGTCTGAAGGGGAAAATCAGACACATAACATCTGCCTCGTGTCGTCATTTAGACTTTATGAATAAATGGACACCGGTAGGGGTACAAAAGCGGGTGGTGGAATGTGACCAACCGACTCCTGATCACCTCTGCGTGGATTATCCGCTGTGGGATTGACTAGAGGAAATGCCCCTTCCAGGGTGGGGTCCTTCCTGACACTCAGCAAGGTCCCCGGTCTTCATCCTCTGTGGGGGCCTAACTTTTGAGCACGTGGGATGCGCAAATGTAAGCAAGCAATGTTTAAGGGTGTGGTGTGCAGGCAGGCAGACCCTTGGTTGAGTTTGTCTCCTACATGCATTAGCTGCCAGATCTTGGGCGATGTTTCCATTCTTCTGAACCTCTGTTTCTTCAATGGTAAGATGAGGAGGATAATAATTGTGGCAGTGACTGCTCTGCTTATCAATATCTATGAGCTCCCTACATTTCCCTTTGCAGTTGATTGGCCGTGTGACTGATGCGGTCAGTAGGGTAGGAGTGGAAGTGATGTATGGCTAGGATGCACGAATATACAGCCTGCCTTCCCCACACTTTCTCTCCCTCATCTGTGATATAGCTACACCATAGAAGGAGCCTGGCTCCCTGAGTCACCATGTGGATGGGAGTCATGCAGGAGAGGCATTTGAGAAATAAGCCCTTAAGATTTTGAGGTATAATATTTGTAACAGGAGCTAATATTAACTACGCAAACGAATATAGTAGTCCTCCTTTGAGAGTTACTGTGAGACATTAAATGAGGGAGGTAGAACTTATAAAGAACTGAGCAAAGTTCCTGGCACATAGAAAATGTTCAGTAAATATTAGGTGTGCATATTAATTCATTCACTTACCAAATATTTAGTGAGCTCCTACCATGTGCCAGGCATGTGAATTAAGACAACAACAACAGATACATAAAATCGTATTTTGGATTTCAAATTATACCGTGCACACCACAGTGAACTAGAAAGGATTCAGTACTTCACTCCTTCGGTGTTTGCTAATCTTGCTGTGTGCCAGGTATCATGCTGAACGGTGGGATGTGTGGCTGAATACGTCGGTTTCACTCTTGATTTGCTCGCAGGCTGCTGAGAGATGCACAGATAGGTAAATAATTCAAATGTTAACCCTTTTCCCTTTTGTCCTGAGAACACGCGCTGGTGTCTACCCTGAGATAACTCGTGGATTACAGTCCTTCCTACCTTACCCCCCAAATTATTAAATACTGATCCTATATATTTCTGTTACATTAGGATTAGAGACACGTTCTGTTTAGAAATAACTCCAAGAATAGTTTTTTGTATATTTTATTCTCACTTTGAACACCAGTCAGATTTGCATCAGCCTCAAAGAGCGTGTTTATGTGAAATTAAATGGAAGCTGCAGGGAGCTGCACTTTTTTTTAAATGAGAAAAGGGTTAAGTGACAAGTGTCATACAAAGGGATCTTTTCAGAGTGCTACCGTTGTCACTAATTCTGCCTGGGGGAATCAGGGAGGACTTCACAGAGAAGAAGGTTTGCGTGGGAATCGGTGGGTGAGAGAGCACTTCAGGCAGCGGGGCCACATGTCCTCAGGCGGTCCTGTGTCCGGCGAGATGCCATGAGTGCTTTGGTGGCTGGAGCGCAGGGTGCCTGTGGTAGGCAGAACAACGCCCCTGCCCCATATGTCCACGTCATAGTCCCTGTAACCCATGAACCTGCTACCTTACATGGTGAAAGGGACCTTTTCAGATGTGATTACATTAAGGGTTTTAAGTCGGGCAGATTATTAGATTTTCCCAGTGGGCCCAGCCTAATCACATGAGTCCTTACAAGGGGAGGTCCTTTCCCAGTTGCTGTCAGAGAGCGAGCTGGGCTTACGAAGGAAGAGGGATTCAACATGACTGACTTTGCAAATAGAAGAAGGGACCGCAAGTCAAGGCATGCGAGTGGCCACAAGAAACTAGAAAAGGCAAGGAGATGGAATCATCCTTGGAGTCTCCCCAAAGGAACGTGACCTGCCAGCACCTTGATTTTAGCCTAGTGGGTGCAGGTTGGAATTCTGACCTATAGAATTACAAGATGAAAATTTTATATTGTGTAGTCCATTAAGCTTGTGGTAATTTGTTATAACAGCAATTGAAAACTAATACAGTGTCTGATGGGGATGTCAAGAGGCCACAGTGGACAGTAGAAAGAGCAAGTGGAGTTGTTTGGATTTATTCGGCATGAGCAGCGCGGCTCTCAAGCTTCAATGGGGTACCCACTTTTTCATAGAATATTGATATTCTGCCTTCTGCATTAATATTAATTAATGTCAATATTCTGTGTTAATATTCTGAGAGCTGTCTTGTTTATTTCAATGGGTATGAGTTTTCCACAAATTGAATGTATATTTCTTATTTAATTAATGGAAATTTAGGTTATTTCTAGTCTTTTGCTGTTAAAATAATGCTACAGTGAATTATCTTGACCTTGTGTTGTTTTATGCACATGTGAGCATGTCTGTAAGATGCATTCCAAGAAATGAAATTGTTGGGTCACAGAGCATATGCATCTTTAGGAATCTGCGTTTGTAATAAATGTCTGAAGGCATGATGATTCCAGTGAGAAGTGAAATTCAGTAGGTTTCTGAACAGAATCCAGACCCGGGCTCTGTAAACATCCATGTGTCTGACGGTGAGGAGAGGTAGCGGGGCCAGGGCAGAGGCTGAGGCAGTGGACCGTGAGGGAGATGAGGGTGTGTGTGTATGTGTGTGTGTGTGTATACGTGTGTGTGTGTGTGTGTGTGCGCGTGTGTGAGGTGGGGAGGGGTAGGGAGATGTTTAGGACTGGTCTGCCATGGTGAGTATAAGTTGCTTTTCTTGCTTTGTTTTTTGATCAGCTTGGTAAATTCCTAAGCCATCAGAGGCTCTTTCTCCTTAGCCCGGGGTCAGAGAGCCACACTGGGGCTGGGCACCTGGAAGACAAGTGAGGCCCATGTGTCACAGGTCAGGCCTGAATTCTAACCTCCCTTTTCTTCTGCCCGGTCATTTTGACCCTGGGTAGATAATTACCTTGGTGGTGTGTGGGGAGGGGAAGAGAAATGTGTCATTGCAGTCTTTAAATGAAGTGTTCCCAGTATTAGAGCCCTTTTGAGAAAGATGAGGACACTAGTGTTCTTGTAAGGCTGACCAGATGTCCCGTTTTAAGCGGGACAGAAAATGGTACTGTCCCGTTTCAAATGGTACATGTGGTCACTGGGCTAAATTCAAGATGTCAGTCAGTAGGCTGAGCAGACATTCCATTTAAAACAGGACCGTACTGTTGTTTTCTGTCCTGTTTAAAATGGGTCGTCTGGTCATCCTAGTTCATACTGCCTCTGACTGCCTGATTTTTGATATTCATATGATTTTTACAATGTCAGGGTGTTGCAACCACAATATCGTCAATATTTTGAGTATTTAGGTACTCAAAGTACTTGTTGCTTTTACTATGAATTCTTTCTTGAGTTTATTTTGATTCTTCTCTGGGTAAGCTGGATTTCAATGCCAACTAGCATTTTCAAAAATGGCTCATGGCTACTATATTCTCCAAGTGCTTTTGAGAGTGTCTGTCTGCTCCATTTAGAGTTGAATGCACAGCCCACTTGCCATTTTATCTTCCTGCAGACTCCCCCAAGAAGAACACTGTGCCTGGGTGTCTTCCATCATCCTCCTGAGGGTGGGCTGGGTGCCAGCACTGCTTGGGCAGCCTGGTGGCCCCCTGAGCTTGGGGACATTGGAGGAGGATCAGAGAGTGCCATAATTTAGAGTGAGAAACTTTGGCTGCCAATTTCAAGGCAGCTGAACAGAAGATTATCGCTCTCCCCTCCTATGTTTGGGATATTTGTTGTTCTAAAAATATCCATGGCTGCTGTGTACAGCCACACAGGCTGTGCACTGCACGACTCAAAGGAATGTCATTCGTATAAACTATGGTGTGAATGGTGCTGCCAGTGCTGTGTAGGGTGGCGGAGTGGGACTTGATGCGTAGGGTTCCTTTACCCCAGTGTATCCCAGCCTGCAGTCCCTGTCTTATCACTTGTATGAATTTGTCCTTAGCCACATATCCTTGTTCTAGTAGCATTCTTTTTTTTTTTTTTTTTTGCTCTATATTGGCTCACATTTTCCTTACATAAATGAATTTAAAGAGAAGCTTTATATTACAATTATAAATGGAAAACCAGCACAATCTGCCAGAAATAGAAGAAATATAGTAGCATATACACATGTGCATGTGTGTACGTATGTATGTGAATACAGCCAAACAGTGTCATCCAATTCTAGCTGGGTACTTTTGCTTTTTCTCTCCCTTTCTATCTCTTTTTTTGAAATAGAAGATTCTCAAGTGTTCGGGCAATGTTGAGGACAGGCTGTCACAAAACTGCAGCTTTCTCCTGGAAGTAGTCTGACAGGTTGGAAGGGAACTGGTGAGGGAGACTCGCTCCCCCTGATGTGAGTCAGTGTAATTTAGCGCCACAGTCCCCAGCACAAGCCACCTGTGGGACATGCGAGGAAACACTGGCCCAGTCTGATACGCCACCGGCTGCTAGCATCTCCCGGCAACGCCTCCACGTGGTGGTCCTAGCCTTTTTTATACACGCACCACTGGAAGGTTCAATGTCACCATGGAAGGGCCTTTTCCATGGTCAGGCTGTCCTTTGGTTATATCAGACAGAGTCCTGCTCCTGGGACCCACTTGTTCGCTGGAGCCAAGCAGAGTGAATCAAACCCTTTCCGTAAGTTCCAACCCTCCAAACATGACTAAAAGTGGGGGCTCTGGAGTTGGAGGGACCCACCACTCACTATCTCTGTGCTTTCGGGTGATGTACTTAACCTTGCCCGGCCTCAGTCTCTTCACCTGATAAATGGGAACAATAACAGTGCCCCTTTCATAGGGTTGTTAGGAGAATTAGACTGGTTAGTGCCTACTGAGATTCAGAACAGTGCCTGGCACATAGCAAGTGCTCAGTAAGTGTTAGCTTTTCTATTTTCTGTGGCCAGGGACTGGGGGGCCCTTGTCCTCCTATACCTTCTTCTGGATTAGAAAGCAGGGGACTCGGATTCCAGCTTCAGCTCAATATCTGACTTATGACAAGAACTTAAGTAACTCATGAGCCCTCCCCAAGTCTTGGTTTTCACATCTGGAGACTGAGGGTGATGGGCTCCATGGGCCCTAAGTCCCTCCTCCCATCTCTAGTCAAGGTGGATAATTCGGTCTTGAGGTGGGCAAGAGGGAAAACAGGACACAGATGCTTGTAGGCCGTAATCTCCCCGTGTCAGCCACAGTGTGCCATGAAACGACCCATAGCTCCCTCTCCCCTTAATTTCTCCTTCAAAAAGTGCTTCTGGGGATTGAGATAGGACTCATGAGAGTATTCATAAAGGGCAGAAATGAGGCTGAGGTGTTGGGAAAACCAGCTTTGCCCTGCCTTAACAACCCAACATATGGGATGACATTTTTAAAAAAAGTCACCATATCCTTTATTTATCAAGTCCTCTTGAAAGAGGATGATAGTAATTGTGAACACTTACTGAGTCCTGGTCAGGCACCAGCTGTCTCACATGCATGAGTTCATTTGATCCCCAGCTACGTATAAGGCAACACCAGTTGCTGTAACAAATAGGCTCTGAGGTATCAGTGGATCAACAGGCGCCATTTATTTCTTGCTCATTTAATGCTTAAGTACAGGTGAACCTGGAGGATGACAGCTGTCCTCCATGCAGTGATTCGGGGACCAGGCTACACCCATATTGTGCCTCCACCATTTCCCAGCACCTTGGAGTCCTCTGCATCTGTGTAGAAGCAGCAAGAGAAGACACACAGACTGTGTAAAAGCCCTGCCCAGGAAGTGGCACACATCACTCACACTCACATTTTAGAGGCAGAATGGGTCACATGACTCCTTTGGAATGCAGGGAATGCTGGGAAATATTGTACCTGGCCAGGCAGCCACTTCCTAGCTCTAACCCCACACCACAGAAGGACTAGTGCACTTTTTTGGCGGATAGCCAGCTATTTCTGTCACATCTTATGTGCTGGAGATTATGCCCATTTTACAGATGAGGAAACTAAGACCCAGAAAGTCTGGCCTGGGTCACAGAGCTTGTAAATGGTGGGGTTGGGGGTTGAACCAATATTCTGTGGGTTCAAAGCTCTTACATTTAACTACTCTGGTGTTAATTTTAAATGGACATTTAGATTCTTCCAGCTCTAAAATTCTGCAGAACAAATTCATCCCTTTGGTTTACCCCCAGTGCCCAAAATGCCCAAGAAAGGTAAGTCTGGACGCTCCAGTGACCATCACGATGCCAGGCAGGATTTTAGTCTTTGATATTTCATCCACTTGGACAAACGGTTATCCCCGGAAAGTTAACCCACATTTTGAACTCCTGCCAGAAATCAAGGCATGGTACCATCTGTAAGAGATAAATAAATCAAAATATCATCAGCAGATAAGTGTGTGCCATCTGCTGCCCTGTCAGTTGAACTGGCAGAGGACTCCGGAGAATTCCAAGGTAGCACTGGCCAAGGCCCCCCCGCCATCCTGGATAGTGAAAGGAGAAGCTTCACGCACGATCTGCTGGTGCTTTTCTTTGCTCCCGGCTCCCGGTGCTGAATTCCTGGAATCCAGCCAGCGAAGGTGGGTGAACTTTGGCCCTTGACAAACAGTTAAAATCGTTTCTCATCAGCCACATTTGTTGGGGACCAGGACCAGTTCTTCCCTGCCCTCCCAGGAAGCTGAAAAGCACTGACTATATAGAAAACTAGCCATACGCCTGCGGGAAGTTGGGCTCTGAGTCTCAGAACCAGAGTCAAACGCAGAATCAGCCATGTTGGGTCCTGTTGGCCTCTCGAAATGCAGCCACGTCCTGATGGCTGCCAATTTCTCCTGCCACCTGTGGAGTTTTGTTTGGGGGGCATTTGAGATTGGCTTTAGTAGGCATGGGCTTTCCTGGAAACTGCTTCCTCTACTAAAGTCAGGACAGGGTTGTGACCAAATGTAAAGTCTCTGTGCTGGGCTGCCTCATTCTTGGCTCCACTCGCTGTGGGACCTTAGAGAGGTTACTCAGTCTTTCCATGTCTCAGTTTCTTCATCTGTAGAATGGGGGTAGTAGTTTGTAAAGCACTTTGGGCCTGGCACAAAGTATGTATGAATATGAAGGGGACCCCCAAAACACCCGGAACTATCTTCTGGAGGGCGGGCCCCTTATCATACAGGCTTCCCCAGCTAGGTTAGTGTTCTGGGAACCCATCTGCATCAGTGAATCAGCTGTTGTGAGAGGCTGCGTTCAGCTTCAGTGAATTGTTTTGGGAGACTCTTTCTCCAAAAATGCACCAGCCCATGTCATGGTGGGTGATTTACACGAATGACGTGTGGCATGACAATGCACCTGCCCACACTGCTCCGAGTATTTAGCAGTTTTTGGCCAAAAATGGCATGACCCCCATGCCCTATCCCCCTTATTCACTGACTCTTGCCCTGAGCAACTATTTTTTTGTTTACCTGGAAGAAAAAGTCCCCAAAGAGAACCATTTTGCCAATGTGGAAGAGGTGAAACAAAAAGGGCAGAAGCACTAAAGGCATTAAAATCGACAAGTTGAAAAACTGTTTTGAGCAGGGGAAAAAGCGTCTCAATAGGTCTGTTGCATCCAACGGAGAGTACTTTGAAGGTGACTGAACATGTAAGAATAAATACACAATTTTTTTATAAATAAATTGGGGTGTTTTGGGATCTCCCCTCATATATGTTGGCAAGTATTATTCGCTGACTGGCTTTGTGAGACCAGTGTTACCACCTCTCTCTGTTGCCCCATGTTCCCCAGTTCCGCACGTGGCTCCCCTGGGGCCCTCTTCCCACCGCACACGCCACCGAAACCTCAGTAACACCAACTGGTGGGCTGGGGAATTTAGTCACGATCCTTAGAGCCGGGACTTGGGGACCTAGCCAAGGACACTGGGTTTCCCAGTGCCCCTCCCGCTCGCTGCCCTCTTCCTGCTGACAGCCAGACCCGAGCTCCTGCGTGTTTACGCCAAGGGCAACTTGGTTGACCCTCAGCGCTCCGCATACCGCCTGCCAGCCTTGCACATCTGCTCTGGCCACCTCCCTGTTCGTGCCCATGGTCCTGCAGGCTGAGGTGGCACAAGTACAGCCTCCTGCGTCTGGTTTGGGAAGACGCCCAGGTTTTCCTCGGGAGGAGTGCCATGGGCCTCTAACCCAGGATCCAGGGAGGGCATCAAAGATAGCTCTCATTTCTGGAGCCAAGCACAGGGCAGGTGCTTTCATGTGCTTTCTTCTGTTTCATCCTGTTCGCATGCCTAGAAGGCCAGGTACGCAATGACTGAGGTCATGTGGCTAGGAGGGGGCAGAAGAGGGATTGAACTCGTGTCTTGTGGCTTTGGAGCCCAGACACCTCCATTGGATTAACAGCACCCACTTTCAAGGAGGGAGTCAGAGCTGTGATGAGTGACAGTGGGGGTGTTGGTGTCAGCACATCAAGCTGAACCCTTGCAGATGTTGCCTGGTTTAAATCTTGACTGAAGACTTCTTGTTTCATACTCATCACCTCATTTAGCCCTCAAGCAGCCCCACAAGACTGGAATGATCATAGTTTACTGGAGCAAAAATCCCAACCAAACAAAACCATCATTCACCCACAGCCCCACAGCCAGCAACGGCACAGCGGGGATTTGAACTCAGGTCCGTGTGCAGCCAGTGCCCAGGCTTTCTGCCAGGGAGCAGGCCCTGCCTGGCCGCTGCTGACCCTGCTGCACCCTCTGCCCCTTGCCACCTCCACAGACAAGCTTCTTTCTTGCCAAACCTGGGGGAGGAAGCTCGTGGAGAGATTGCCTGGAATCAGCCTTAAGCGGTGAGCCAGAGCGGAGGAGCTGGGACCTGGCGGGTTGTCCTCAGGGTAGATTCCTAGAAGCCTTATCTCTGTAAGGGCCTGTGCCAGCTGCACCTCTTGGTGGCGATACTTGTGTGCCTGCTGACAAGGTCCAGCTGCTGTGCTGAAGGCAACTTCTGAGCCACCCCTCCCCCACCTTGGCTCAGCCACGCCCCACCCGCTTCCCCCAGACAGTGGGGCAGAGGGGTCAGCAGCGGGGCAGGCAAGGCCTCATGGGTTGGATGTTTTGTTCTCACACTGCAAAAAGCCAACAGCAGCCCCGAAGGTGATGCCACAGGCTCTGGGAATAAGTGACCTTGCATTTGTCTTTTCTGAGCAGAGAGCAAACCTGCAGAAAGACGTTTAGGTACAACTTGTGGGATTTGTTTGGAAATAACCCCACAGTGGTGGGGGCAGAAGTGTGGATGGGACAAGGGTGGCCGTGGGGTGACAGTTATGGAGGCTGGCAGTGGGAACATGGGGCTCTTCATACTAGTCTCCCCACTTTTGCAAAAGATGGAAAATTCCCATAATAAAACGTTTAAAAAAGGTATTTCAGAGACACTGTTTATTGCCTGAGTCCAAACGCTGGCCTGGCCGTGGACTGTCCTGGGCCTCTGCTCCACCTCTGGACACTTCGGTCCCTTGAACGATGGAAAGAGTTTTGGAAAAACGCAGACCTGGGTCCGGATCCTGATTCTGCCACTTCTGAGCTGTGTGGCCTTGGGTGCGTTGCTTTGCCTGTGTGAGCCTCAGTTTCCTCCTCTGTACAGTGGGGTGGATGCCGACCTCATACAATGTGATACGTGCCAAGCTCTCAGCGTGGGGCTTGCCCTGGACTCTCCTGGGGTCATCGGATCCTGGATCTTAGGCAAAGTGACAAGCTCTGGCTTCCATCTGCTGGTGGGGTGGCTTGTCATTTACAGTCCCAGGGGGCCCAAGCCAGAGGGGCCAAGCTGTGCCTAATGTGACAACATGGTGAGATTTGGTGCAAAACAACCCCGCCGGAAATTTAGAGCAAGGAGACACTTCGCTGGGTGGGGCAGGTGGTTGGTGTGCAAGCAGGCTTTGGGGCAGGTGTGGGGCGGGGATTTGAGCTGCATCTCAAGGGCTGGGATGGTTCAGACACGGAAGAACAAAGGCGACAAGGTGAGTCTGAGAGGCAAGAAAAGGTAGGGTTGTCCATCTGAACCAGCCTGTGTGAAGCAGCAGAGAAGAAGGCTGGGGGTGAAAGACAGCGTTCAGATGTCCTGTCCAGGGTGATCGCCTGGTCCCCGAGCCCTCTGCATCGTGGCAGGCATGGGGCTGGGGCTGGCTGCCCTTGGGGCCACCTCCCTTTCCCCGAATAGTGAAGACACCTGCTTTGTGTCGCCTCGTCCCTCTTGGACGGGCCCTGGGCCACTCCGGTGCTTGACCTCCTGCTCACCTTTGCCGACAGGCGCGGTGGCCCGACCTCCCAGATTCCGCAGAGTTGCCCCTTGGGCGTAATTCTTGACAAGGGCAATTTGTGAAATGCTTTTCATTTATTCAGTCCACAGTCATGTCCAGAGCACCTGCAGCTTTGAGGACACGGCAGGGAATGAGACATATGGTCCTGGAGCTTCTGTTTCTTGCTGAAAACACGTGACTTCCAAGTGGCGGGTGTGCTGCCTGGGCACGGTTTGGAAGAGGCAGGGGGCGCTCTTCTCTGGAGCGGGGTTCTGAGTGGCTGATACACACGCTGCGTATTAGGAGGGGAGCTCCACACGGTGGGGTCTTGTCTGCTGGTTCACTGATGTACCCCCAGAACCTAGAGTGTGGCAGTAGGTGCTTCAGGAATGTTGCTTGATGGCAATTCATTCATATAAAAACTGTACGAAAGAGACAAGAAAGTGGGGTGGGGGATGAGAGCGGTGGGTGATGGGAGGCAGAGGCCCCTTGGGTGTGGTGGCGGTGTGCCAGTGGCTCCCCACGCACCTCTGTGTCATGGGAGACTGCCCCGCACAGATGGAAAGGCCTAGACTCCTGTCCCCGAGCTCCTCTCTGGTTCAGGTTCAGGCTGGTGGGAGGCACCAGCAGGAAATCAGAGGGCGGAAGGAGAGAAAAATCGGGTATTTCCCCTCTCCCCTGCATTGGTGATTTTCACTTTTTAAAGGGAGGGAAACTGAGGCACCAAAAGATTAACATCACACATTTAGTAAGTGATGGAGCCAGGCTGAACCCAGGGACCCTGCTCTCAACCCCACACACCACCACCCACCTCATGATGGTGTCTCTGTGCCAGTCTTGTCCCTCCTCCGTCAGCCTGCAGAGGACCCTGTCCCCTGTCTCCTCTGACCCACGCATGGGAGACGGCGATGATGAGGGCCCCCATCTCCTGAGTCCTTGCTCTGCTCCAGGTGCCATGGCTAAGCTCTTTGCCCATGTTGAGCATTGATAGCACCCCTAGAGGTGCTGTGCCCATTTCACAGTCAAGGAAATCAAGGCACCGAAAAACGGAGGAGTCACATGGCAGGAAGTGACAGACCAGGATTTGAACCCAGTTCTGCTGATTCCAAAGCCCAGGCGCTTGGCAACTCTGCTGTCCACTCCACAGATGCTGTTGTTTGAAGGAGTAGCCAGTGCGACAGCTTGAGCTGTCATTTAAATGACTTACTGTTACTTTTCTAATGTTGAAGATAGATTTTTTTACAGGTCAGACTGGAGTGTGACTGTCACCCAAGCTGCATGCTGGAATCACCTGGGGGGCTCTGGAAACCCCGTTGGTGTTTAGGTCCCACACTGACCAATGAAATCGGGGTCTGTGTGAGTGGGGCCTGGGCTTCCAGGCTGAGAGCCACTCTACTTGGATGACCTTTAGGATCCTTCCCAGCTCTCAAGTTTTGGGTTCACAGAAGGTAACACTCTCAGTTCTGTGACCTAATTGGCAAACCACTCTGAAGAGATAAGTGCACTTGTCTTCAGTTTTATGCCCAAACAAAATCCCTCAGTTAAACATATAAACTTAATAATGGACAAGGATGTTAATGTTTTAGGGGCCACTTCTGAAAGCAGCAAGCCAATATGGTACAGTTTGATAGCATTCTCACAAATGTTTAGCTGACCTTTATCATGGAGAATAAGGGTTTGGAGACAAAAATCTCTTCTGTGTTTGGATTTCAGTTATTAGACTTACTGACCTTTGAAATATCCAGTCTTCCTCATGTCAGCACTTGGATTTTCCCTTACACCTCAGCATTGCCCAGCATAGGGAGTGTGGGCCAAGTCTGACTATGCTTAAGCATCTTCGGTTCAGTCTTGTCCATGTGGCAGAAATAGAAGTATGAGAATCACTTTATTTGACCCTGGTGGTTTTTTTTATCTGCACAGAGGTATATACTCAGGGGATTCCTTTCAGGACTTTTAGCAGCTTTACAGAATGGGCATGTCTGGCTATCGCAGGAAGTTCTGACATGCCTAATGGGAACAGATAGCTGGAAGAACTTTAGGACATGGAGTTTGGAGTCTACAGACCTGGGTTGAGTCCTGCTCCATCACTAACTGGCAGTGTGGTCTTGGGCAAATCACTGAACATTCAAAGCCTCAGTGTGATCATCTCTAAAATGGGGATTCTCATAGGTTATTATGAGCTTAAAGAGAAGGCAAGCACACTTTTACAAACTAGGAGTAGAAGGAAACTTCCTCAACTTGATAAAGAGTATCTATGAAAAGCTTCATATTTAGTGGTACAAGAATGAATGCCTTCTCCTAAGATTGGGAACAAGACAAGGATGTCAGCGCTTGACACTTGTATTCAACATTATACTGCAGGATTTACCACAGCAATAAGGCAAGAAAAAGAAATAAAGGATATTGAGATTGGAAAGGAAAAGTGAAAACTATCTCTATTTGTAGATGACATGATCTTGTATATAGCAAATCCTAAGAATCCACTAAAAACTATTAGGACTAATAATTGAATTCAGCAAGATTGTAGGGTACTAGTTCAATTTACAAAATTTAATCATATTTATACACACTAGCAATGATCAATCTGAAAATACAATGAAGAAAACAATTCCATTTACATAACATCAAAAAGAATAAAACACGAAAAAATTTAACAAAAGAAATGAAAAACTTACATTCTACAAACTACAAAACATTATTGAAAGAAATTGAATAAGACCTAAATATATGAAAATACACCCATGTTCATGGACTAGAAGACTTAATATTGTTAAGATGGCAATGTTCCCTAAATTGATGTATAGATTTAATGCAATTCTTATCAAAATTACAACTGGCTTTTTTGGAGAAATTGACAGGTTGATTCTAACACTCATATGGGAATGCAAGGGACCCAGAATAGACAAAATCACCTTAAAAATGAAAAGCAAAGTTGGAGAACTCACACTTCCCAATTTCAAAACTTATTACAAAGCTACAGTAATCAAAACGGTGTGGTACCTATATAAGATTAGGTATGGCCTGCCAAATAAATTTACAAACTCATCCTAGAAAAAGTGCTGCATACCTTATTGCTGAGTATCACTTCTAGGGTTACCTTTGAAGTACTCTGCTTGGGAAGCTGTGCCCTGACACCAGCACCTAGTCCACCCTTCAAAGCAATTTTGGAACTCTTTTTCTGGAATGGCCATCAGAGCTGTCATCATACAATTAAGAGCTGAGGTCTGACTATTAGGTTTGCGAACTTGCCACTATGTGCTTACATTGGCAGCACTGTACAAACAACTTGAACATAGCTGTGAGACACAGATATACCGAGGTTATGAAACCTTACTGAGTTGTTTATGATGACAGCTCTGATGGCCATTCCAGAAAAAGAGCTCCAAAATTGCTTTGAAGAGTGGACTAGGCGCTGGTGTCGGGGCACAGCTTCCCAAGGGGAGGACTTCGAAGGTAACCCTAGAAGTGATACTCAGCAATAAGGTATGCGGCACTTTTTCTAGGATGAGTTTGCAAACTTAATCTTCAGACCTCGTATGCATCAATGGAATCAAATTGAAAGTGCAAAATAAACTCTCATGTTTACAGTCAATGAATTTTTCACAAGGGTGTCAAGACAATTTCATGCAGGGAAAGAACAGCCTTTTAACCAATGTGGCTGGGACAGCTGGATGTCCACATGCAGAAGGAAGGCGGACCCCTTTTACACACTGTACACATGGATGAACTCTAAGTAGGTAATAGACTTCACAGTAAGAGTTAAATTACAAAACTCTAAGGGTGCATAAGATGAAATGTTCATGACCTTGGGTTAGGCAAAGCCTTCTTAAGTAGACATTAAAATTTATAATTCTTGTTCTTCAAAGGATACCATCAAGAAAGTGGAAAGACTATTCACAGACCAGGAGAAAATATTTGGTAATTGGATATTTGATAAGGTACTTATATATAAAATATATAAAGAACATTTACAACTCAATAATAAGATGAAAAATAATCCAATTAAAAAGGAGCAAAGGACTTGAACGTCTCCAAAAATGGCCGATGAGCACATGAAAAGATGTTCATTACCATTAGCCATTGAAGAAATGCAAATCAAAACCCCATGAGATACCACTTCCGACCTGCAAGGATGCCTGTAATAATAATGATAACAACAATAATAATAAAATGGCGACAATGAATGTTGACAAAGACGCGCAGAAGTGGGAACCTCATGCCCTGCTGGTGAGAATGTGAACTGGTGCACCCTCTTTGGAAAACAGTCCATCAGCTCCCAAAATGTTAAACAGAGAGTTAGCAGATGGCCCAGCATTTTCACTCCTAGGCATGTATCCAAGGGAAATGAAAACTTGTCCACCCCAAAACTTGTCCACTAATGTTCATAAATAGCCAGAAAGTGGGAAAACCCTCAAATGTCCATCCACTGATGAATGGACAAATAAAATGTGGGGTAGCCGTAATGGAGAAACGGGGTGTTACTCCACAGTGAAAAGGGATGGAGCACTGCCACAAGCCGAAGCATGGATGAACCTCGGAAACAGGAGCGGAGTGGCGGACGCCAGTCACCGAAGGCCACCGGTGTGTGTCCGTTTATGCAAAAAGTCCAGGACAGGCAAAGCCCCAGAGAGGGAAAGTCGGTTAGTGGCGCTCAGTGCCGGGAGGATTGGGGGAAATGGGGTTTCTTTCAGGGGCGATGAAAATGGCCTACAATCGATTGTGGTGATGATGGTCATGCAACGTGGGAATACACTAAAAATACACTAAAACTCTCTGAATTGTGTACTTCAAATGGGTGACTCATATGGCCTGTGAATTATATCTCAATAAAACAGTTAAAGAAAAAGAGAAGGCAAAGTGCCTAAAAAAATCTTAAGTCATACCGGGGCTGAGTGGCGGCGGGAAGACACTGATGTGGGAGCCAGGAGGCCTGGGGCTGCTGGTGACCCCTCCGCCAGGCCCCGGGGGAACGAGCCCAGGGCCCACAATGCCACCTCAGGCCCCCGAAACTTTTCAATGTCTTCTAAAATCAGAAGGGAAAAAACTTTTAGGTGTAGAAAATTTTTAATATATCATGTTAATGTATTTATCTTTAGCTAATGCAGTTGTAAACAATAATTTTTAATTAATTAATTAATTTTAAAAAATTTAGAAAGGGATCCAAGAGGGGAAAGTGCCCAGGCCCACCGACGTCTTCCTGTGGCTCTGGGTGCTGCTCTGAATTTGGCCACTAACATTTTTCACTCCAGCTTTGAGACAACAGTATGAACATGACAGAAATTTCAAATAATTTATTCAAAATCCATCCATTCTAGCTCATCACCTATTTTCATTGTTTAAATTGTCCTTCCAGTTGTTGGCTGTCAGCAAACCCGTCAGCAGGTTGCAATCGGGGTACCACTGATGTGCTGCGTGGTCCAGGCGGGTCACCCAGCAGCCCCGAGCCCTTTTCCTTCATCTGCAAACGGAGCTGAGGGTCCTGCATCTCTGTATAGAGTCTATAGAGGAAGCGTGGTGGAACCACAGGAGTGGCATCTACCCACCGGTGGCCTTGTGACTCTTTGCAAGGGGTCACGTAAGAGGAGAGGCTACTCCTTGGCTTACCACTCAAGACCCTTTGTGATCTGGCCCCGCCCAGCCTTACCTCCCAACACGCCCCATTGGCCTCCACATTTCTCTGGGGCTCGAAGGAAGTTCAGGAGCCCAAAGGGGCTTCAAGGGACATTCTTGGAGGAGAACTTAGGAAGCTCCAAGCGGACTCAAGAGTTGACAATGCTGGAAACTTCCACATCCTTTTCGCCCCCAGCCCACCCTGGCCTCATTTTGATCTAGTTTCCTTTTGGGGATCTGGTGTGGGCCGGAGGAAATGTGTCTGTGAGTCGTGAGGGGTCCAGTGTGTGCTCCCTGCACAAGAAAGGGCCTGCAGGCCGGGCTGTGTCTTGCTCATCACTGCGTCCTCGTGGCCAGCACAGTGCTTGGCATTGGCGGGGCCTTGGAGGGAAGCCTGAGGAGCTGAAGTTTCTCACACATGGAAGGTCTGGGTTGAAGCCGTTCATTCATTCATTCACTCATTCATTCACTCACTGTTCCTTCGTGCGTTCGTTCATTCATTCATAGACACTCAGACACTCTGACAATTTATTGAGCACTCACTATGCAGCAGGCACGGTTCTGGGTGCTGGGCGTCCAGTGGGATAGAGATGGGGAGTGTCAGGGAGGGACATTTGGGATGTTAAATAGGTTAGTTAGGAAAGGCCTCCCTGAGAAGGCATCATTCAAGGAAGGGTCTGGGGAGAGGATGCTCTAGGCAGGAGTAGCAGCATGTGCGAAGGCCCTGAGGCAGGGAAGTGCCAGGCACACTTAGGGGGCCGCTGTGGCTGGAGTGGAGGGAGCCGGGGGAGGACACAAGGAGACGAGGCCAGGGGTGATGAAGGCCACAGTGAGGACGCAGGTTCTGAGTGCACTGAGAATCGGCAGGGCTCTGAGCAGAGAAACAGCATAATCTCCAGTGATAGCAGGACCTTTCTGGGCACCGTGTGGGGAAGGGCAGAAACGACTGCAACAACCCGGTGGGAGACGTGGCAGCTGGACGGGTGAAGGCGATGACAAGTGCTCGGGTTCTAGATATCCCGTGAAGCTGGAGCCACGGATCAGAGGTGGTGGAGAAGAGAGGAGTCAAGGCTTTGGCCTGAGCACCTGGGAGACGCAGTCGTCATTTACTGAGGTGGCGACACTCTGAGGACACGGTGTGTGCCGTCATGGGGCTTACAGCTGTGGGCCACCTACCCGAGAATCACACACACACAGTTGTAAGGCGACTCGGTGCCCTCTAGGAGAAGAGCGCTTACACCAGGGGGACAGCAGGGGTCAAGTCCTTGTAGTGGGGGGAGGGGGGAACGCGGGGACACAGAGCCGAGGGACGGAGGTGCCGGTCGGGGGTGTGGGCGGAGAGGTGGTGGGGGCCTGTCCTGGGGCCATGTGAAGAGTTTGACTTTGTCCCTTGGAAAGGCGTCAGAGGGTTTTGGGGAGGAGCGTGCACGCGTGCGCACGTGTGTGCCGTGATCAGAGCCGTGGGCTTGGGAAACAGCCCTCGGGCTTCACCGCGGGGCAGGGACTGGACAGGGGCCAGCGGGAGGCCAGGGGGAGCCCAGTGAGGGGCTGTGGGCCTGCAGGGGGTGCAGGCTGTGGGAGGGGACCGAGGGCTTGGCGGGGCTGGGAGCGACAGGACCAGATGGGATGGGGGGGGGGCAAGAGAAGACGCGGCATCCCTGGGGCCCACTCAGCTGGTTTGCGGGTTCTCCTTCCACGTTCTCCGGGGACGTGGTCTCCCTAGGGATAAGGGTGACCAGAGCTCGTGGGACGGGACAGGGGACAGCCTAAAGCGCTCATTTCCGCTCACGTTCTGAAAACCTTCTTTTCTTTTTAAAGGTGAAAAATGTCGCAGTTTCATTGACCTGGCCCCAGCGTCGGAGAAAGGTAAGTGTGGCTCTGCAGGTGTGTAAGCCTCCCCCGGGGACACTCCCTGCCCCGGGGGCTCCGCGACCTGGGAGAGCGCCCCGGGAGCGGGAGCAGAGCCGTGGCACAGCTCCAAGTCCCGGAGCGGGGCGCTGAGAGGGGGGACCGCCCTGGCCTCCCTGCCCACGGAAGCGCTCCCAAGAGTCATTTCCCTTCCGCTACTTGCGGGGCACACTGGGACGTTCCGGGGCAGGAAGGACCACTGCTGAGGGCATTGCTGTCAGAGGTAGGACTTGACCTCGGGAAAGGGAAGCCAGAGGTGTGGGAGGTCCAGCCTGACCGGACACTGCTATGCAGGGAGGGCTCACTGGTGTGCAGGGCCCAGCAGCAGCGATGCTGAGCCCACAGCGATGCTCAGAGCCACGCAGGGCCCAGTAGGGTGATTAGGGGCAGGCTGCAGTGGGAGTAGGGGGTACAGTGGGAGTGGGGGGTACCCTTTAGGTTTAGCTGCAAGTTAACAGTGACCCAAAGTACCTGGCTTTGGAAGTAGGCAGTCCAGGGGGTCTCTGCTCCATGAGTCCAAAGGATCCAGGCCCCTGCTTCCCCTCTCCACCATCCCCATGGCCTTTGTCTTCATGGTCTAAGATGGTGGCGAGAGCTCCAGCTGTCACATCTGTGTTTAGGCTGCAGGATGGAGGAAGGGTCCACTCTCGGGTTCCCAGAAATGGCCCCACATCGCCTGCTCACATCTCCTTGCCAGGACTTGGTCACATGGCCACACTCAGCTGCAAGGGAGGCTGGGAAATGAAGTCTTCATCCTGGGCATCTCTGAGCTCAGCCGAAACCCAGGGGTTTGGTTGTTAGGGGAGGAGAGGAGAAGGGGTACTGAAGGATGTGCTGCCTCAGGACCACAGGGTGTGGCCACCACCGCACCTGCCTCCCCTCTGCCGCCAAGGAGAATGGCTGCCCAGAGAGCAAGGGTGCAGGTCTCTTTAACCAACAGCCTAGGGATGAGGAGAGGGCTCTGGTTCTGGGAGCTGGGATGGGGAAGTTGAGGCAGAAGTCTAGTCACATTAACTGTGGGCCCTTGGCGTGCCTGGCTCAGGGGAAAGTCTTAAGTCCAGGACGAGTGGCCACCTGTGCCCCTGATGGTGCAGTGTCAAGAGGTTCAAGGACTTGGAGAGCTGCATCTGTGACCCCTCCCAGTGTATCATAGAGGCTGGGGACATTCCCATCCTGCGGACACTGTCTCCTTGGCCAAGTGGTAGTTGGTGAGGCTGAGGGGCCCTTAGGCCGCCTGCTCTGAGCAAGCTTTGGGCAGAGGGGCTGGCCTCCTGTCCCCTAGGCGTCACCATGGCTGTGTCTTCTTTAGTTGCTCCATGTGGCCACTCCTCAAGTCTTGGGCTTGAGCAACTCAGGCCCCAGCTTCCAAACTGAGGTCTCTAGGAAACACTAGAAATGTGACTACGAATAAATGGCTGATATTGATTGAGCAGGTACTATGTGCCAGGCACGTCACGTTTTAACTGAGAAACCTCCTCACAGCCTCTCACTCCACTTGACAGATGAGGAAACTGAGGCTTAGGGCCACTAAGGGGACAGAGCCCTCCCTCACACCCCTCCATCGTACCGTGTCTCAGAAGCTGATACCTGGGGGCAGCAGCCCTTTACGATGCTCATCCCATAATCCCTGAGGCCTTGAAGTTCCAAGGTCAACTCTGCTCTAAGTCTGGCTGGCTCCAGGCAGGGCCTGTGTGTGTGTGTGCACATGAACACACGTGTGTGTGTGTGTCCAGTTGAGGGTGAGTGTGTGCATTCACGAACGGGTGCTTCTGTGTGCATGCATTCATGCTAGTGGGCGAGCACGTGTGAGTGTGAAGGTGTGTACACGTGTGCACACGTGAGTGTGCGTGCTGTGCGCCCACGGAGCAGTGGGTAAACGTGTGTGTGCATGTGCAGTGACAGGTGGGTTGCTCTGCCTCCTTCCGGAAGCTTCAGACCTTTACTCCTGCTTCTTTTATGAGGACAAGGGCCCCAGAGAGGTTGTGTCTTTGTGTTTTACTGGCCTTAAGATTTTACTTTCAGGGCTTGGCGGTCACGCTGAGGACCTTCTGGCTGTGTCTATAAAAATGTTTACAAGGAGGCTGAGTGGGCTGGCTTTGCTGCCAAGTTGCAGGACGATTTTCATGTACTTGCTGCCTCTCAAGCACGTTAGCCCTCCCTCGGTCTGTGGTGTTTGCTGCTCCCCAGCCCTGCCGGCCTGGCCCTCCCCGAGGCGCCTGAAGGCGCGTGGCGCTCGGGGAGCCATGCGTTTGCTCACCGTGTCCTTGCCACACTCACTGTCCATTTCACAGATGAGGAACCCAACTGTGGAGCCGAGTGACTTGCCAGGGCCACCCAGGGAGTCTGGGGTGGCTGTTCGAGCCCAGGTGTGCTCTCCCCCAAAGAACGTTCTTCTCCCAGATCCTCACCCCTGCCCATTCTTTCCAGCTCCCTCTGTGACTTCCCTCCGGGTCTGCAAAATGTGATAATAATTATGACACAGACACTAATTGGCTTCATGTGATGCTCACCATGTGCCAAGGACTGTCCTGAGAACTCTATACACACTGGTTAATTCCCATTTTACAGATGAGGAAACTGAGGCACAGAGAGTGCACTACCATACCTAGGCCTGGTCACAGGCCTCAGGATGGTAGGCAGCTGGTGGTGCTGGAACTGGCCCAGCTGGGTTTCTGGCGGGTATATGTGTGTGAGACTCACCAATTTGCTTGTCAACATCTCCTCTGGTCACTGTCATCCCAAAGTGACCTGTGTATTTCTCTAAAAGTAGCAAACATTCATGCCCTCGCCAGACCCCAGTGGAGCACCGTCTGTGTGCCAGTCATTTTTACACATACCTTTCAATTCTACAGCTCTTTCCTGAGCACCTATTATGTGGCACGCTCCTGGCTGTGCACTGGGGAGCAAGGATGAATGAGGGGAAAGGCCTGCCCTGCAGGAGCAGGAGAGCGCTGAGCAAACAGGGTCCAACATGGCGGAAGGGCTCCAGCCACGAACGATGGGTGTGCCCTCCGCTGGACAGGGCTGCGTGTACGACGACTGCACCTCAGACCCCAGCGCAGAGTCAGCGAATGTGCTTGGGCTTCCTCCCTGTGTTACAGTAACGGGACTCCCCAGTGCAGATGTGTCCCAGGTCACGTGTCAGTGTGATGCGAGGAAAGTTCGCAGTTCTAAGCCCACTCGGGTAGATGGGCCCTCACCACAAGCGAATGCCGAAGGAATTAATGAGTCAGTGAGCAAGCAAGTGGATGGCCCGAGCCTCTCACGACTCAGATTGCTGTGAAGGCTGCACCATAAACCTCACCTGCAATCCCTCTGTGCCTATCAACACACACACAGTGGAGACCATGCAGAATGAACTGTGCACAACTGCTCCCAGCAGCATGGATACTGAGTAAAAGAAGCCAGATTCGCCCCCACTTCTATAAAACTGGAAATCAGGCAAACCAAGTCTCTACAGCTAGAAGTCAGGACAGTGGCGGCCCTCAGAGAGCAGGCGGGACTGAAGGGGAGCATGCGCGGAGGGCTCCGGCAGCTGGGGACGATCTGTCCCTCCATCTGGGTGCTCAGTTTATGCAAGTTCATCAGGCTGCACACTTGTGATACATATACTTCTCTGTATATGCGGGATACTTTAATAAAGGGTAAAGCAAAAATTTCTCACGCCGAATTAGAAACTGTTTCTCTGAAATGAAAATCTGACTACATCCTGCTTAGCCCCCTTTCACGGCTCTCAGCCTACGCAGGACCTTTGAACATGGCGGTCGTGGCCCTCTGTGATCTAGTGACTGTCTGCCTTTTTCACCCCACCTTCCACAGTCCGTGACATGGACCTTGTGCACCAGCCCTGTCTCCACTTGCAAACATTTCCCTAAACTCTCCGTCATCGTTACGGCTCTGTGCCTTTGCATATGCTGTTTCCCAAACTGCCCTTACCACCTGCTTGCCTTGCAAACTTCTATTTATCCTTCAAAACCCAACTTGGACATG
Source organism: Lyroderma lyra (assembly GCA_004026885.1). Taxonomy (NCBI): domain Eukaryota; kingdom Metazoa; phylum Chordata; class Mammalia; order Chiroptera; family Megadermatidae; genus Lyroderma; species Lyroderma lyra. The sequence goes on along the minus strand of PVJL010005406.1, from coordinate 62,675 downwards.
ACTTCTTGCTGCAACGTCACCCTGAACCCCAGAGGTACCCACAGTGACCGGTCCTATTAGCGCCCATCAGACTGTACTGAGGTCATGTTCACCACCAGACTGGACACCCCCTGGGCACAGGCGCTGGATCCTGCTCTCCCTGGGGCTCCCTTGCCCTAGGTGGGGCTGGCACACAGCAAGAATTTAGTCAAGGTTTGTTGAATGAATGATGGAAGGAAGGAAGGAACAGGGCCCATGTTATGGACACCGGGTGGCCCACTGGGGTTTGGAAACCTGGATGCTGATTCTGGAAGCCGTGGCCTCCTCTGGCACACCAGGACTGAGGTGTGTTTTGTCACCCTGCTTCTCAGCAAGCTGGGATTTCTGGCAGTCACCAGCTGGTCATTTCTGTGAAACAATCTCCAAAGCTTGTAGGTTTTCGGGGATGTGTAACTACGTGGTGGCTCCACAGCCACAGTCCCGAGTCTTGCCTGAGTCATTTCTCACTTCAGTTCCTATTATAGTCTCTGGTTGGTTCCCTCAACCTCTCTGTTCTCTGCCTGAAATCGATTTACAATTCTGCTGCTCACTTAATTTGTTTAGTGCATTTTATTGATTTATGTCATAGAACTGAAGTGTGTATAGATCAGAACATGCTGAGCGGGGAAGGCAGAGGGGAACCAACTTCCACAGCGGCCCAGACTCTGAAATGGAGCTATGAATGGGGCCGCCTGCTTGCTCAGCCCGAACAGGCCAGGCGGCTGGTCATCCTCGTGCCTGTGCATTCCTCTGGGAGCTCTTTTCAGCCCTGGCTGCTTGAGGAACTTCTGTCAACCTTCATGAACCAACCCCAAGGCCCTGCCTCTGCACAGTCCTCCCTCGCCCACAGACTGAGTCAGTTACTCCCACTCTGTGCTCCCAAGTCACTGCGTTTGTCCAGGGCCTGACCAAATGGGAGCTCTGACTCTTCCATCCCCTGAAGATGAACATTTCAGGGTGCAAAGAGGCGGGAGGACTGGGTAGAGTGGTCCATATATCATTCTTCCCTCTGCCCTGCCATTCCCAAACAATATCGAGATCATTCTTGCAGCCCCCCGGCCAAGGGTGGGAGTCATCAATCCTCTGAATGGCCCTGGCCCACCTGCAGAGGTAGCAGAGCTCCGGGATCTGCCTCCAGGAGGAGACCGTTTCCCGACCGTTCTCCATGAGCTCACGATGCAGCCGCCTCACCTGGTGCCGTGTCATGCTTGGAAGCAGGGGAGACTGCAGCCTCGCTTCCAGGAATGGGCTGCAGCGACCTCCGGCCACCTTGCCTCAGGCCACTGGTCAGCATCCTCGTGCCAGGCTGGGCCAGCAAGGAGACTCACTCACAGCTCCTGTTCTCGAGGAGCCTTCTGGTGGAGGGGCAGACAAGGGGGAAGAGGGTCACCTCTGTGAATCAGGGGTCCAGACGGGATGGGCAGAGGGCTGTGGAAGCAGTGAGACAGCCTGGCAAGGTTGTGCGGAGAGGTGCCATGTGGGGAGGGTCCTGAGGCAGAAGTGGCATTCCTTCTCAAGCATGAGGAGTCTAGGGGAGCTCATCCCTGGAGAATGAATGGCATGTGCCAAAGAGTGAGACCCAGTGTCCTCAGGGCCGGGCACACGGCAGATGGACAATAGACATTTGCTGACTGACTGAGGAGTGGAAGGAAGATAGCACCCAGAGAGGTTAAGTGTCTTGCTCAAGGTCACACAGCAAGTTAGGTTAGAATCAGGCTCCAGCTCCCGAAGTGTTTTAAGCAGCACCCACCCACCCTGCCACCCCCCGGCCCCCCATCCTTTCTCATCCCACACTTCCTTCCCATCATCCCTCCAGCCCCACTTTCTCTAGCATCACACACAGTCCTCCCACCTCCCTCATTCTGAAGTGCTGGTTCTGTCACTTTCTGTTCAGAAATTCTGGCTTCCTCTAATTACATGCTCTTACTCGAGGTGATTAAACCCCAAGCCTGGTGGAGGAATGCTTCTGGAGATCGCAACATCTAATAATTGTTTTGTTGCTCTAATTCCAATTCAAGATTATCTTTCCAAGTAATTAGGTGTCTGGCTAGTGTCACCTGCTCACTCTTGGAGAGCATCATATCAACCCCAAATGGTGACCAGCTTTCATGTTTCATAATTGGAAACAGTTTCTCCATGCTGAGAAGACTGCTAAGTGTAAACGTGGTAATTTAAATTTCTGAATGACTGGTCTTATCATACTTTGGTGTGAGAAATTACCTCGGATGCTTGAATGCAGTCCTTTGCCAGTCTGAGCGGGGGTTTCAGCAGCGTAGGGGCAACGGGGTTTGCTGAGCTGCTCCCCATCTGAGGAATCTGAAGGATACCCCCTTCTATATTCCTGGAAAGTCCTTCCAGGGGCTGGTTTCTCCTGATCTCTCCTTGCAATGAATTTGCAACAAGACCCTTCCAGTTAGCCCAGGCCCTGCATTCACAACTGTAAACACATGATGATGATTCCTTCAAATGGAGTTAGATGCACAGCTACAAATCAAGGTCACCACGTACAGTTGTGTAGGTTACTCACTGTGCACTGTGGGGGGCCATGGTTCATACTGTGGTCTACGTGAGTGGCATCGGGTTGGGCAGTGCACAACCTGTACAACTGTATGTGGGAGCCAGGAATACACAGACAGGGTTGAAAGAGGACAATATTTCATCATACAAGTCTACACCTGCACCTCACTGCTCATCCACCATGCCTGCAATGAGCTGGGAATTTGTAACCCTATTTTGTCATGTTTTCTTGTTTTAATCGATTTAATTTCATTGTTATAATTTACAAACAGTGAAAAGCACAGGTTTTAAATGCACAGTTCAATGAGTTTCAAGAAATGTATCCATCCATGTAATCCATACTCCTGTCAAGACACAGAACCAGGGCCAGCTTCATGAGCATGTGACCTATACAGTCACATTAGGTCATTAATAAAAGGGCCTGCATTTGGTTTAATGCTCCAATGTTATTGTCTTGGAAATTCTTAATACATTTTTAAACAAGGGGCCTTGCATTTTCATTGTGTAGTGCCTTCCCAGTCTGGACTGTGCGCTGCTACCTGCCACCCCCATAATATCATTCACTTACTATTTCTCTTTATATTGATTCACTTACAAAGTCTAATTATTTTAGCCTCATCCTGAGTAATGATATGTGTCAACTCATGGTTTTGGTGAGCCAGGTTATTTTTTCAAAGATGATTTAAAATAATAATAATAATAATAATAATAAATCCCCCAAACTTATTTCTGTTTTGGCTACATGCCAGAGCCAGCCGATTCCCCCAACAATTTGAGGCTTGGGCTGTTGTGACACCATGTTATAGACAGGGAAACTGAGGCCCAGAGAGGCTAGGTCATCTTACCCAGGACCGTATGGGTTGTGAGTGGCACAGCTGGGCTGGAACCCGGGCAGGTGGGCTGCGGCGTCCTTGTGTCCACTGTTCCACTTACTGCCCCGAAATAAGCCATTAAAATTGAAAAGAATCCCAAGTGAGCCTCGATGGGGGAAGACTGAGCTCCATGAAAGGAAGGAAGGGGTCAGTGCTGGCCCGGGGGCGGAGCGGAGACGGGCCGCCACGCCGCGTGGGATGGCACCTGGGGGTCTCCACGGCCCGCGCGCTTCACGCACCCTCCCAGCTTCCTTCTTGTCACGCTTCCGGTTCCAAGGCCGGAGTCCGCCCCTCACGCACAGAGTGGCAGGCCGGACGGGCTCAGAGACTTTGCACTGAGGAACTCAGGCCCAGGAAGAGCATTCCTCGTGCACTGAGCCCCGTGAGAACAGCGACGGCCTGCCAGCCCGCCAGACGCGGGGCTCCCACTGCGGCGCGGCCTCCCCGAGCCCGGCCCCGACGGCCCGCGAGCGCGCTCTCAGCACCTGCTGCACTCCGGTCGCTTTCAGGCACATTATCCCACTTACCGCCAGCAGCGCCCCGGGTTGGGACTGTCAGTATGCCCGCTTTTCAGGCCGGAAGCCGAGGCCGGACAGGTTAAGGAACTCCCTCCAAGTCCAGGGGGCGGCGGAGCCGGGATCTGAGCGCAGGCGCGTCTGCGTGCGGAGCTCAGCACGGCTGGGACGCCAGGCAGACTCCTCAGCGCCTTAGGCTCCCGTCCATCATCTGCGACGGGGACAAGCGCAGCCACTTCGTGGATTCTCCTGGCTCAGTCAGCGCCAGCTTGAGTACTCCCTTGCGTTTCCCCTGCTCCTCAGTTAAGGCCCAGCCAGCCAGCAAGCTAACTTGGAAAGTGACTCAATTGTATTTATTTCTACTTGAGCAACTTCCAACAAGCCCTTATTGAATAATGCACAGATTTCCATTCACGCTAGATACCGCCACACCCCTTGTTTCGCTTAATTTTTTTCAACGGCTCTTTGGAGTAGGTGCTGTTATCTCTGGTTTAAGCCCCAAGGAAACAGTCTCAGAGGAGTTGAGCCACCTGCCTGTGGTCACATAGCAAAGTCCCATGCGATTTCTGCCACATCTCACAGGTCTTTCCACTCTTCCTGGTGCCTCCTGGCCCCACTTCTGCTTCACTGGCCCAGGAAGTCCTTTGATTGGCTTTCCTGGGTATGGGGACCCAGCGAGGCAGCCCCATTGGCTCACAGCTGTCAGGGCCTCCCCCTGCGCCCTGCCCCTCTGCTGGTCATGTATCCCATCTGCCAGATCCTGCAGCCAAGTGCCCAGCTCCCTGGAGGCTCTGCAAAGTCTGGGATGTGGCATAGAACACCCCAAACATGCCCAACCTTTTGGCCTGTGTGAGGAGCAAAGGCTCAAGCCCCTGACTGAGCCCGAGACCCTAACCACGCCTAGAAGCTGCCAGGAACTACAAACACAAGAGAGGCCTTACAAAAAACACTGTCCCTGGAGGGCTGAAGCCCCTGCCCCAATGTGCTGCCCAGGAACTGACCCCTGTAGGCCTGGTGCCCCTCCCAGAGCCAGCCTGACTCCCATAAGCCTTGGCTTCTCTTAGGCTGTTGCTTACTATTTTATTGTGAGTTTAAAAAGCCCTGTGTCTCCAGGCGACGATGCTCTGGCCCCTGCTTGTCGTAGAAGCTCTGGCCTCCTGGGCTCTGGGCTTCTTATTTTCAGCATGTGTTTTGCCAAAAGGCAGAGAAAGGCCCGACATGGAGTAGGTGGTGGTGCGTCTGGGACAGGAGGCGGATAGGAGACTTCTCCAGAGCAGGTGTCTGCTTGGCCTCACCACCCACTCCCTTCCCCAGTGTGCCGCTGGCAGAGGGGACAGAGGCCACTGGTCTTACTCATTAATTTTAATTAAAAAATATTTTGGTAACAGCTTTAATGAGATATAATTCACTTACCATACAATTTGTCCACTTAACCCGTATAGTTCAATGGTTTTAGAATGTTCACAGAGTTATGCAACCATAACCACTATCAATTAAGAACATTTTCGTCACCCCAAAGAGAAACCCTGTTTTCTTTACCCATCATCCCTCAATCCCCCAGACCCCACAGACCTGGACAACCACCGGCCTCTTCTCTGTCTCTGTGGATTTGCCAATTCTGGATGCGTTTAAGTGGAATCATATGACATAAGGACGTGTGCGACTGGCTTCTTTTACTTAGCGTTAATGTTTTCAAGGTACATCCATATGGTAGCATTTATCAGTACTTCATTGCTTTTTATTGCCAACTAATATTTCATTGTGTGGACACACCGCATTTCATCTACTACTTATTTATTTATCAAACCTTTTTAAAATGGGGAAATATCATACAATTCAGAAGAGTGCACAAAATACAAATATATAGCTTAACAAGTTATTGTAAAGCAAAAACGTTACCACTGCTGAGGTCAAGAAAGACATCGTTGCTGGGCTCCCACGTGCCCCTTCCTGAGCTCCACCAACTCCTGTGCTCAGAGGAGAATACCGTATTTTGCCGAGTATAATGCGAACTTTTGTGCCTAAATTTGTGAGGGAAAAATAAGGATGTGTATTATACATGGGTAGTATTAATCCTGTATTTATATAAATGTTTTTAATTCTTTTATTTTTAAGTTAAAAGTGTAATTCTAGAAATCAATAATAATATCCATGTGCAAAATAATACCCTGGAGCATGGGTACCATACTATGTTAAAAAATAAATGCTAAAAATCCTTTACAATACAAAAAACAAGTACCTAAATATAAACAAATAAAAATTTGAATTAAAAGATTAAAATGAAAGATTTTTCCCCTGAAAGTTTGGACCAAAAACGTGAGTGTGCTTTGTAACAAATGCACATTGCATTTGGCAAAATACGGTAATCACTGCCTTGCTGACAAGTACAGCAAAGGCCAGTAGCGCGTGGCCCACTGCCTCTTTTTGTAAATAAAGTTTTATTCGAACACACCCAGCCATTCCCTTCAGTATCTTCATGGCTGCTTTCATGGTCCAATGGCAGAGTTGAATGACTGTGACGGAGAACATATGGCTCACAAATCATAAGACATTTCTTTCCTGACTCTTTACAGGAAAGGTTGGCTGACCCTGCTTCATAGTTTGTCACCAAGTATGCAAACCTAAACAAGCAAATGATAGATTTGCGTGTTTTTGAACTTCCTACATAAATGTGACCGTACTTTTTGGGATCTGGCTTCTTTGTTCAACATCATGTTGACCACTGTCTTCGTTTGGGCTGCTATAACAGAATGCCACAGACTGAGTGGTTTCTAAACGACTTCTAAATTAATTTCTCACAGTTCTGGAACCTGGAAGTCTGAGATCAAGGTGCTGGCAGATTTGGTGTCTGGTTCACAGGCTGTCTTCTTCTTACTGTGTCCTCACGGGGACAAGGGAGCTGCCGGGGGTACCTGCCATCAGGTCACTAATCCCATTCAGGAGGGCTCCGCCTTCAGGACCTAATCACTTCCCAGTGCCTACCCCCAAATACCATCACATCGGGAGTTAGAATTTCAGCATGAGAATTTGGGGGTGGGGGGACACAAACAGTCTGTGACCATCCTGTAGCAGTAGTTTATTTCCTTAGCAGGCCCATCTGGGGTTCTTTGCAAACATCTGTTTGCTCCTGTGCTGTGCTGGGTGCAGGGCAACTCAGGTCTTGTTACTTTTCTGGACTCTCCTTGGGAGAAGGGGATTCTCTCTGCTTTAAGATTTCCTGGGTTGTTACTCGCTACCTTACAGGGTGGTGTGTGTGTGTGTGTGTGTGTGTGTGTGTGAGAGAGAGAGAGAGAGAGCACGTGTTGATTGGGGGAGGGTACAGGGACCCACTTCAGTGATCCACTCCAGCATCTACGTGTTCTATGCTTCCCCCTGTGTCAGTAACATTAGCTGCTGTAACAAAGACACCCCCAACTCTCAGTGGCGTTCCATGATAAGTTAATTTTCTGCTCTCCTATGGGAGGCACCTTCCGTGTGATTTCCTGGAGATCCAGGCTCCTTCCCCTGCAGGGCTCCCAAGTCTCCCGGGTTCAGTGGCTGGGGGACAGAGACTGTGGGGATGGTGTGGGTTGTCCCCATGGCCTCTGCTCACTTCATTTCCACCCACATTCCTTGGGCCAGAACTCAATCACAGGGCTGCATGGGGAAATGCAGTTTAACTGTGTGCCCACAAGGAAAAGGGAATGAACTTTGGGGACACACAGAGGTCTCTGTCGCTCCCTTTGACTTCCCTCGAGCCTGGAAGGAAGTCAGAGAGCCTGGAACCTCACCCCCACCGTGCCTGGGCCTTTTCTGCCCGTTTCACTCTAAATGATCCTCCTTCTTGCTGGAGAAGTTAGAAACAGCAGAATTGGGGGAGTTCTGCGTGCCTGACAGCACCCCTCGGCTCCGGCGGCCCCTCATCCCTGCCTTGTTACTCTGCTCCGTACAGAACCGGGAGAGCCCTGTCCGCTCTCGCCGGCTCAGGCCCCGGTGGCGGGCACCCCTGCCGAGACTCCAGCCAGTGTGTCCAGGCGAGATGGTAGCCCGGGGGAGAGTAGTATTTGGGATTCTTGGGAAGTCAGTGGTCATCCCGTGTGCTCCTCTCTGCGCTTCAGTGAGACCGTTTTCCTTGTGGATGCGGGTCTGCCAGAGAGCACTAGTTCACCCCGAGAGCACCTCCTAAAACCCTTAACACCGTGGTTGGACTGGGGGCTGGTGGGGGGTTTTAGAGAAGAAAGATGGGCTGCAAGGCCAGAGCCTGCTCGGACTAGCTTGACTACAAAGCGGGCTGGGAGAGGACGGCCTCACGCAGCCCAGGTGACAAGTAGTAGAGGACCAGACTTTGAACAGCAGAAGGGGACTGACCAGCAGGAGCCTTAGCTCTATTCCTCAGCACATCTGCATCTTTCTTTGCTTGTGGCAACCTCTACATGATGACCCGTGGTAGTTTACTAACTTTGCAGCAGGTAACTGAGTCTCTAGATCCCATTTTCACAATCCAAGGAGAGAGGATGGGATTGGTCTAGCTTGCACCGGGAATAACTCTGGTCCAGTGAACTTAGGCAGGGGGCGGGATCCCATAGTAGAGCCCCAGGGCTGTGCTCAGTTTCATTAAGAAGAGGGTGTGGTCAGGAGGGCAAGGACGGGCCGGGCTACTGTGGCTGGGGGATGGGGAGTGAACCACTGTTTGGGTCAGTAGAAAAAAGATGGTTTTTGAGCCAGAGGAAGCCAAGACCTGGGTTCAAATCCTGATTCTGATTTGAGAGCTGGGTGATCTTGCCTGCTCTGTACCTGGGCTCCCTTATTTGCAAAGGGGACAGGATGATCCCCCACCCCCCCACCCCCACCCCACCCCCACCCCACCCCGCCCCTAAGCTTTCTGTGAATATTAGCATGTCTTTTCCCCTTGCCTGGGCTGTGATTGGAATGCGCATGTGAAATCCTTAGTGTCCTGGGCAGCTGGAGGAAGGTTAGGTGGGGTCTTGGGGGCAGGGGAAGGAGGGCTGTGGTTTGGGTTCTGGATTGAGGGGTCTTAGGTAATGGCGCAGCTGCTGTGTGGGTCCCAGAGCAGGACCTGGCCGTGCTCGGGGTAGGGGTGAGGTTATCAGGCAGGAGTCACTGAGTGGGAGCGTCCCGGTGCACCTCCATCTCCATGCATCTTGCAGGCCGAGTAGTCAAGGTAGGAAAAGGCATCAGTGAGTCCAAATTTAAGGAGAGTGGATGCCTATGGCCTGTCCTGTCTGAAACAGCTAGTGGCACTAGCTGGAAACCATCTACGGCAGGCAGCAGCAGCGAGGAGCCAGCCTGGAGTGACTCCCCAAATGTCACGTCAAGCACGGCGGAGGATAAGCAATAAGCTCAGCAATGGTGTGATCCAGTCTGAGCTCTGAAACCGGATTCACGGCTGTCCTGGGGCACAGGGGGGGCAGCCACCAGAACTTCGGAGGAGTTCGTGAAGGGCCTGAGAAGCAGGTCTCCCTCATACCTGTGTCTGGGGTGTGACGAAGAGCCTGGCGCCGAGTAGGTGCGCCGCTGAGATCTTTGACTACGTGTCCTACAAACTCGGCGGGAAAAGCCCCAGTCGGTATGGGAGGCTCCATTTGGCATCGGAAAGAAGAGCTCAAGTAGGGCACCCATTGCTGACTCCGAAGCTGACCTTTCCCCCATGGGGTGTGACAGCTGCGAGGTGGCACTGAGGCTGCTTTCAGAGGCCTGGGGACCGGTGGGTGAGACCTTTCCCGATCTGCCTCTGGCCCCCCCTCCCAGGGCGGGAGGCGGGGGACACCGTTGGCTGATGGACGTGGGGTCTCCTCCTGAGCCCTATTGGCACCGACACTTTCTGTAATGGGCGTCTGCTCAGCTTCAGCTCTCACCCCAGTATCATCTCAGAGAAGGCTTCCCTGCCGTCCTGTCTAAAACAACGCCTGCCCCATCACCCCGCTTTGCCGCTCTGTGAATCCCTGAGCTGATCTGGGCGTGTGCGTTTACTTGTTTGCTGTCAGACCTTGAGCTCCACAAGGGCACCGCCTGGCTCGCCTCACAGTGCACGGGTGCACAGAGCTGGGCACCCAGCAGGTGCTCAGCAGTCACCTGAGCTACGTCATTGAGCCTCTGCTCTGAGCCAGGCGCTGTGCATAGACCATCTCACTGAATTCTCCCAACAGCACCATGATTAGGGGCTGGTTTTGTCCCCATTATGCGCATGGGGACACTGAGGCTCAGGGAAGCTAAGCGCATTACTCACACTCGCACAGCTACGAAGTGATGGCATCGGGATTCGCCCCAGGGCGGCTGGACTCCAGAACCAGGACTCAGTGGTGGTGCTGGTGCCATTTGCTCTGGGTTTCCTCCACCTCTGGTTCTGCATCCTAGTTTCCTTGGAAACGGAGTTTATAGCTCGTTTCCTAAGCCTCCCTTCCCTTCCTGCTCCTCGGTGGCTTTCCTCCCCTGGAGGTTCATCTGGAGTTAAATGAGCGGTGGGGCGGGGGGCGGCTGAGGGGGGCCCCAGGGACAGAACCTGCTACGCGTGCAGGTCGTCCTGCTGCACACCTGCCCCTCGGTGCTTCCCGCGGAGTTCTCGTCGCCGTCCCGTCAGGACTGAAGTTGACGAGAAAACTGACCGAGACGGAGGAAGACTTCATTTAGTTCAGCTCTGAGCCCTTCATCCTCCCTGCACTGCCTGCAGGAGGAGGACAAAGGCTGCGCTCAAAGAGGGACCTCACCTCCAGCAGCTCTGGTGTCCAGCTAGGGACCTAGGAGACCTTCAACCTGTTTCTGAACCAGCGAGACTTGGGAGGTAAAGGTGACAAAGACACTTCTCCTCCAGGCACTTGAATTCTGCACGGGGACAAAGTAGTGTGAACCTTCCTTCTAGAAGGTTCTGGGGTTCCAAGAGTCAGAGAAGTCTTCAGAGTTTTTATCTTAGCCAGTGGCCGTCCCCGGAACCACTCTGGGCCCTGCCCCCAGGGGCTGTGTTTGGTGAGGCAGAAACCCAGGGGCAGGGAGCGAGGTCAGAACAGGGCAGTGATCACCGGTGTCGGTGCAAGCCTCCAACTGATGGATTTCTCTCAGCGCCCCAGTCCGTCCCCCCATTCTGGCACATCTCAGTGCTGCTTAAAGTGTTCCTGTTTGTGTATGTTCTTATGAACGTGTCACTCTGGTGTATAGACGGCAAGTGTATCAGGCAGCGCTTTCTGCCATAAAGCCTGCGGTTGTCACCCTCTTATGTGCGGTTTCGTGGCTTCAGTTCCCTGTGGTCATTGTTATCTGAAAATATTAAATGGAAGCTTCCAGAAGCAAACAATTCCTAAGTCTTAAACTGCTTACCATTCTGAGCAGCATGATGAAATCCCATGCCGTCCTGCTTTGTCCTGTCCAGGACGTGAGTCGTCCCTCTGTCACACCCACACCGTAGACACTCCCGCCCTAGTAGCTGTCATGCTGATCAGATCGACCGTTGCGATATGGCAGTGCTTGTGTTCCAGTCACCCTCATTTCGCTTAATAATGGCCCCGGGGTGCAGGGGTAGTGATGCTGGCCAGTAGGCTATGCCAGGGGCAGGCCATGAAGCGCTTCGTTCCCGTGAGAAGGCCGCGTGTGCAGGAGGCCGCGTGTTGCGTGCGGGGCTGCGCGCCACCTGCCGCTCTGGGTGTGCACTGGACGGGCGGGGTGGGCACCTCACGTCCGGGGCAGGAGGGCAGGAACACCTACTCGTTAGTTTTCCTTTTCAATATATTCACCCTTAACCCTAATACTCTTTTCAGATCTTTCACTAAGTTTATTTACACCCTCGAAAAAAATGATTTGTTTTTGCCTCAAATTGCAGCTTTAACCTCTTTGTCATTTGTAAATTTCTTCCCTTGAAGCTGTTTTTCACATTTGGAACAAATAACAATCCTGTGGAGCCAGGCCTGGGCTGCAGGGAGGGTGGTTTAATGTTTGGAAGCCACGGTCGTGAAGAGCAGCCACTGCGACATTGCTCTTGTGCACGGGGTTGTACAAAAGCAGCACCACTTTGGTCCATTTTCCTCTTCTTTTTTTCCTTCACAGACTTAACTGCTTCTGCAGATTGGAATAGTACTCCTCCAGTTACTATGACATCCTTATCCTTGCAATTCATCAGCAGGATACTCTCCACGTCCCAAAAAACAGTACCCATGGTTTTTCCAGCCGACTGCGACACTCCAAACTTCTTAGGGGTGGCGTGCCCTTTTCATGTCACTGCATGGACTCCTGCTTTGACTCAGGCTCACGATGATGAACCCAGGTTTCATCTCCAGTGACAATCTGCTTTAAAACTTCATCTCTGTTGTCTCTGCAGAGGTTCAAAATCTGTCGTGAACACTCAATATGCTGTTGTTTTGAAGCAGCATGAGCATTCCTGGTACCCATCTTGCACTGACTTTTGACATCTCTAGATGCTGATGGAGAACACTCACAATGATTGTATGTGATACTCCCACCATTTCTGCAAGATGCTTTGTATTCAATTCTGGCATCTTCCTTTACAAGGTTTCAACTTTTCCGGCAATGTCTGAGGAAGTGGCCTCAACAGGGTGTCCCAGAAGGAGGTCATCTCCAATCGACTGTCTGCCTTGCTTGAAAAGGCTATGCCACTTGTAAACCATGGATTTTCCAGGGCAACAGTTCCACAAAATTACTGACATCTCTTTCAAATGGTTTGGGGTGTTTTCTCGTTTTGTGAAGAACTTAATGATGGTGGGAAGTTCAGTTTTATCCATACTCGAGGTTTTCTTCACGTTTGACGTGCTTCTTTGGTGATATCTGAGGGAAGGCTGAAATCTGCCACAATAATAAGTCACACAATCAGGCCGTGTGCACTAGTCCTCCCAGCTTTCCGATAACCTCCCAATTCTGCAAATTTCTTGACCACCCCTCATATTCCTTATGGATAAAGGAGAACTACTGTATAACAAATCGCCCCAAAACTCAATAGCTCACAAAAGCAGGCATTATTTTTTCTTGCTCGTGGGCCTGTGGGTGGTTGGGTTATCTGGGCTTGGTTCCAGGCTGTGTGTCATGCTCGGGCCTGTCCTGTGCATGTCCTTCATTCTGGGGCCGTCATCTACCTGGACAATTCAATTGCAGAAAGGCAAGAGGGGTGAGAGAAATCTGTGACGCATCTGAAGCCTTGGCTTGGAAATGGTACACGGTCGCTTCTGTCCATATTTCAGTGGACAAAGCAAGTCCCATGGTCAGGCCCCAAGTAGGAGGGCGAGGAAGTATTAATGTATTCTGCTCTGAGAGGGGGGTGTGGGTGTTCGCTGGATGGCAGTCCAGTTGATTGCAGCATGCGTTATAGCCCTCACTGTTTCGTAAGTGGCCATTCGTACTGCGTGTCTAAGCTCCACCTGCTTGGCTGCGTGCACACCTACCCGCCTCCGGCCTCAATGCTCAGTCTCCTTCATGTGCTGTTTGTTCTCCTGGACATGGACACCAAGCGCGTCTCCCACTTCCTGTCACCACAAATGATGCTGCAAGGAGCATCCTCAGGCCTGTCGTCCTAAGGACCTGCATAAGAATGTCCATGAGGCAGACACCCAGGACCAGAACTGCGGGCTCAGAGGTAGGATATGCAGTAGACTCTCAGTTAACTGGCATGCATGGGGATGCTGGATAACTGTAAGTAGACTCTCTGTTAACTGGAATTCAAGCAACCGGCACTCTCAAGCAACCAGCAAATTGTTTTTTGTACCAGTTACTCGAGGATGCCGGTTGCTTGAGTTCCAGTTAACAGAGAGTCTACTGTACTGAGTTAGCAGAACCAACAGCAGCGCCACCTGAGGGTCCCATGCCCCTACACTTGGACTGGGCATTGTCTTGCTTTCTAACGTTGCCTGCCTAATCAGTAGGAAGCACGAAGTGATGTTTTGTTGCCCTAATTTGCATTTTTCTGATTACTAGTGCATCTGAGGGTCTCTTCATATGCTTCTCAGGTTTGGGTTCCCACTCCTGGAAACGGCCGCTTCACATCCTTCCCACTTGGGGGAGGGGCGCGGGGCAGGGGCCTGGGCTGGGGGCAGCGAGGCAGGGGCTGTGTGTGTGGACACAGAGGTTGGAGCAGGGCATCTGTGTGGCCGAATCCTTGGTGGGCCCAGCTGGAAAGCCGCCCAGGCCCACCTGCTTTGTCTTGGCATTTATTATTTCACCTTTATTAGCAGCTCTGAGATGGGAAACTTGTCCCTTGATTGGCCCCACAAAGAACCTGAATGCAGAAGCAGATGTCAAATTCTTTGCTGTATTCTGAGGAGCCTTGGAGATAGCTGACAAAGCATCCCCAAGCTCTTCTTTCTCAGATTGCTCTGGAATCAGAAAAGAGCATTTCTGAGCCACACCAGTCGAGGACCAACGATGTACATGTCCTGTCACTCCGGGCTGTCATCTACCTGGAGAATATTCTCAGGGCAGAAGTGCAGTAGGGGTGAGAGAAGTCTGTGATGCCTCTTGAGCCTTGGCTGGGGAGGGGTACTCGGTTGCTTCTGTCCATGTACCAGTGGACAAAGCACGTCACAGGGCCAGGCCCAAAGTGAGTCATGCTGGGGGCCTCCTGCACGTCGCATTTGCAAGGGTGATGATACCATGTTAGAGCTTATGACAGGGCCTGCCTCACTGGATGCCTGTGAGGACTGAGTCTGTTCATTCAGTCAACGAACATTGATTGGATGCCTGCTATGTGCTGGGCACATGCTGGGCCCTAGGATACAGCAGTGAATAAAAGGGAGGCAATCCTACCTTCCTAAAGGCCACACTGCAAGGGGGGTTCAGGCAAGAAGTTAATAGGTGACGTGTGGAGTCCTTAGACGGTGGGAAGTGCTAAGGGGCAAAAGGGAGCAGTGCGGTGGGCTGCGGAGGAAGACCTCCTGACAGGGTGTCTGAGCACAGAGCCAAAGGAGGGGAGGGGCCAACCCTGGGAGCCAGTGGGCATTGCAGAAAAGCGATTGGAGCAGCTCCTGACAGCTAGCAGGGACTCCATAAAACTACTATAGTCTATACATGAAGAAGTAGAGTCTCAAAGGTGTCATGTAACCTGACCGAAGCCACAGGAGTGAGTTGGGACCGAGATTTAAGGAGACCCTCACTCTCCGAGACATGCAAGCCCTGTCCCTGGCTATGAGGCAGAGCGGGGGTGCAAACCCAGGTCTCTGACTCTGACACGCAGGGTAAGGCACCCAGGAGGTCCTGCGTGCACAGAGGTGGCCGGCTATGCAGTGGCTGCTGCTCCCTCGCACAGGCTCTTTTCTGGGCTGTAACCTAGGCTGTCGGAGACCTCAGGAGTAGGAAAGGGAGAGGGTGCAGAGAGCCTTTCCTCCCACGCCCCAGCCTCTCACTCCATGCTGGGTGCCCTGGGGCATGTGGAGTAGAACCTGGCCCCCAGCTGCACCTCACCAGGCCCACCAGGGAGCAAACAGACCATCACAGCCAAGGCTTTTTAAAACCACACGACTCAGACAAGCTGAAAGGAAAAAGGGAACTTGGAGCCCCGGGTAACTGGGACACAGCTTTCAGGTACGGCAGGATCCAGGACTCAAACTCTGTCACGGCAATCTCTCTCCCTTCAGCTGTTGTCTTTGCAGTTCTCCTGTTACATGGCTTCATTCTCAGGCCTGCTCCTTCCAAGAGGTGACAGAATGACTGTCCACAGATGGCAATCCCAGAGGAAAGAGCTTTTCTTCCTTCACAGCAGCTACGAAAACCCCAGGCTGAGTCACTGGGTTTGACTTGAGCTGCGGGCCCGCCCTAAATCAGTCACTGTCATTAGGGAGATGTAAAACTCCGATTGGCCAGGCCCGTGTCAGGTGACCGTCTGGGGCTAGGAGTGAGACTTTGGAAACCACAGGAATAGGGGGTGGGTTCTCTAAGGAAAACCAGGCAGCTGTTATCAGAAGGGAGGATGGAGTGGGTGGTTCCACCCCACACGCTGTGATTTCACCTACTGTCCCCTCCAAGGGCATTTACCCTCGAGTCTGGCTGCACATTGCAGCCACCTGGGGAGATGAAAAGAAATATAGGTGCCCGAGCCCCCGCTCAGCGGATTCAGATGCAGCAGGTCTGAGGCAGAATCGCAGCACCATTCGTTTTCACAAGCTGCTCTGGTGTCCAGGGCTGAGAAGCACTGCTCTCCCGGGTCCCCAGCCCTTGCTTCACTCCATGTATTCCCATTCTGTGACTAGGCTTTTCAGTCTCCTAGTTCATAAGGAGGGACACTAAGAGGGACAAACCCACAGCCAGACTCGAAACCCCTCGGCCTGTCTCTGCTTGTATTAGCCTGAGCTCCGGGCTAGTGCCCGCGTCTCCCGGAAGGCAGATCAGATCGGCCCGAGCATCAGAGCCACTGAGGTTGGACTCCGCCTCCCAGCCCTGGGCCACCAGCAGGCCCTCCGACCCAGTCCTTGGCAGTGCCTGCTGCCACCAGCCTGTGTCAGCAGGAGGCTCGCAGGCCGCCGAAGGGAATCCAGTTAGAGGCCTGTCCCCGGTGCGAGGTGGACCCGAGGCACGCGGAGCCGGGTCCTTGTTTGGCTTTCTCGCCATTCACAAAGGTTTTGTTTTCCTTCGAACTAGGCTCGGGGGCCAAGGAGTCGGGAAGGACCGAGTCAAACACTCAATGGGAGTCTCTCTTAGCGGTGGCATCTTCACAGATGTCACTGTTTTACGTCTTGAGGAGATGAGTAGATTGGGGAGGGAGAAAGTTCTGGACTCCACACCCTGGGACTTGCTTCTTTTTGTGATCTCGATCCTGGCTTCCTGAACCTCAGTTTCCTCATCTGTCAAGTGGGGCTAATAGGAATTCCTACCTGACAGGGGTTTTGTGAGAATGAAACAAGACAGAGCACACGAAGTCCGTGGGCCTGGCACATGCTAGCTGTGATGTCACCCTCAGCTGCTGAGTAAGTGTTTATCGAGTGCCCACTTTCTCAGTCTCTGTGGAAGGGACCAGGGAAACTGTGTCCTCGTGGAGTGTAGAGTCTAGTGAGGGAGACAAACAGGCATGACAAACACTGATCCTCCACGGTGGCTGCTCTGGGAGATTTTAAGAAATGTGGATACTCTTCCTTGGGACCTGGGCTGGGGTCTGGGCATCAGTGTTCTTTACATTGTCCCTCAGTGATCCCAGTGAGTGGGCAGAGTTGAGAATCACGGGTCTGATGAAAGGATGATTTCTGCGTACAACACAGGAAATTTGCCTAGACTGAGAAGTCATAGAGGGTGTCCTGGAGGAGGTGACACTTGGGCTGAGAACTGAGGGAAGGTGTGAAGGAGTATTCCAGGCAGGTAGCAGCATGTGCAAAGGGCCTGTGGCATGCAGGAGGGTGGCACTGGGGAAGGAGTTTGCAGGTGAGTAGGGAGACATGGGAGGGGCCAGACCACACAGAACCTTAAGTCCATGGTGAGGAGTCTTTCCTCCATCTGAAGGATAAGGGAAACAGTTGAAGGACTGTAGGAGGTACCCAGGTCAGATTCACATTTTCAAAAGATCCCTCTGGCTGCTGTGTGCAGGGCAGGTCGAAGCGGGGTCTGAGAGGGCCCAGGAGACACCATGGTAGGCTGACCGGACACCCCGTTTTAGAAGGGACAGAAAACAACATTACTGCCCGTTTCAAACAGTACGTCTGGTTAGCCTGGTCTCACTCGGCTAAACTCAAGGTGTCAGTGGGCTGACCATATGTACCATGTGAACAGCGCCATGTTTCCTGGCCCGTTTAAAATGGGCCGTGTGGTCAGCCTACCCCAAAGTCGTGGGTGAGCCAAGATGCAGGGTCGGTGAGGCAGTAGTTCAGTGTAGAGGTCAAGGGCTTGGGTTCAGTGTCAGTCTCTGAACGTGTTTCTGAACCTCTGAACATCAGTTTCCTCATCTGAAAAGCGAGGATAGCAGCAATAGCCACTGTACGATCTTGTGACAATTCAATGGGACACAGGTAATGGCCTACATCTCAGGAGGTGCTTCGCTGGTACAACCTGTCACTGCTCAGGCCCCTCCCAGAGTGTCACGCCTTCCTGCGCACTGCCTGTCCCCTGGGATTCCTTGTCAAAGCATGTTACCAGTCCTGCTGTGTAACAAAGCGTGTTAGCAATTCCTTGTCTGCACCCCGACCCCCAAGACGGACAAGAGCCCTGCAAAGGAAGGGGCCATAACTCCTATGACCATGGCTCTGTTTCTAGCCCAGTGCCTAGCACATGGCAGGTACTTAATAAATGTTTGTGGGTAAATGATTGAATACATGAAGGAGTAAATAAATGAACAACTCCTCTCACACGCTGTGGAGCGAGGGCGGAGCCCAGACTGACTTGTGGTCAGGTGGTCGTGGAACACTCCAGTGAGGGCATCCCACACTGCAATCTTTCCCTGGACAAGATGGGACAGGAACGGTAGATGAGGCTTTGTCACTTCTTTCCTTCGTCTCCTGTTCATGAAGCTTGTTTTGTTGAAATCCAATTAGAGGTCCCACTTCAATTAATGTACAAAAACTTCCACAGAACATGCCTCCCCCGTTTTCATTTGGCTAATTTTTCCCTCCCCCTCTGATGCTGGCACAAATGCATTTTTGGGGGGCCCCTGGGTTGTCTCAGCTGTCACCATTTGAGGTGCTGGCACCTTGCCTGGAAATCTAGGACCCTATGCACACTGTAGGTGGGGCCATATTCTTGGTAGATCCTTTGTCTTTGCTTCTCTGCTGGCTTGGTTAATGATGCCATCACTCATCTGGTCACCTGCTGCCCCTGGCCCCCATCCTAATGTGAAAGCACTGCTCGTCCTGTGGAGCCCACCTCCCTGGATGAGTTGACTCTCTCACCTCCTTCCCTTGAGCTCGGCCATGGGGCGAGCCTGTGGCTCCACCCTTGATCGATCAGGGCCTATTTCTAAGGAGTCTCCCTTCACCCGCCTCTCCCCTGCTGTGCACCCTGCATCCACACCCAGATTATTTTCCCCAAAGCCCAGCTCTTCTGTGTCTCTTTTTTTTTCTCTGAAATGGTCAGTGGCTTCCCATGGCCCCCAATTTCTGAGTCCAGCCTCCTTCAATCAGCATTTAAACATTTACCCCAATTTGGCCTTAATCTACGCTTACATTCCACCTCTCCTCACTTTCGCCACCCAACACCCCAACTTCGCAAAGACACTCATTCTCCCTGGAAATGCCCCACAACTGACTGCCCCCCTGACGTGCGCTGGAACTTCAGGGTGAAATGCTGCCCGCCCCCCACCCCCACCGCCCCCCCCAACACACACTGTTGACATTTACATTCATTCAAAGCCAAAGCCCAGCTCAAATGCCACCTCCTTTAAGATTTTAATCTCTTTATTCATATTTAATTGCTCCTGCAATTTGAATGTAAGGGAAATGTCCAAACAAGGAATAGGGCAGGTACTGCTTGCTGTCTTCCTTACCCTCCTCCTTCTGAAAGGAACTTGGTTTTGTTCTGTTATCCACATGTGTCCACTCTTGAGAAATGTGACCATCCAGCCCAGTGGTGAATCCTGATTGGTCTACATCAACAAGATTGTCCTTTCCCCTTGGCAGTGATTAGCTTAGAAGTAGGTGTGTAACCCATTTCTGCTGGAACACTGTGGAAAGCTTTTCTTACTCTTCAGAAGAGCTCTCAGTCAGTCTCTCTTCCACCTCTGCTTGGATTGCTACAGTCATATGACCGTAAGGGTCACAATCAGGACAATCCATCGTTCAGCACCAGCAGGATGGCAGGGCACAAATATGGAAAGGACTTGGTGATGACATTGTTGAGCTGCTAAATTAATCAGACCCGGCAGTGCTTTCCTTCCAAAGTTTCTTTCATGCGAGGTAAGAAAATCCCTTATTATTTAAGGAATAAGACATCCTGTTACGTGTAGCCTAAAGCACCCTAGCAGATACAATAGCTCAGTCAATTCAGGTCTGTTTACTCATTGGGATAGTATACAGCCATTAGAAAAGAACTCTAAGGCTGTGGAGTCACATAAAGCAACGTTTGTACAAAATTTATGCAAAAAACTGAAGACAAAATTATAGGTCCAGCATGGTGTCAAAATGCATGCAAATGAAAAAAAGATCAGAAGAAAATAAGTTTTTGAATGATGATGGCTGTGTTAGGGTAGTAAACTTAATTTCTCACCCCACTTCTTGCAACCTTTAGTAATGCATGTATACTTGTACACATACATTCATATACATTATACTAAATATACTCTACACAGTATAGCCTATAGTGTACTGTAATGATATACAATATTTACTATGTGGCTCAATAAGTATATGTAGTACATACTAAATGTAATATTTATAATGATATACTCATATATATACTTTTTGTATGTGTATGTATATATTTTCTGTGTGTGTGTGTATATGTGTGTGTAATATATCTATATATCTATATCTAATATATATATATATATATATATACACACACACACACACATATATATATGAAACTATTTAGCCATGTAATATGAAAAATAGAGGCATTTATGGCTGGATTTCTTCTGGACAGTCCTTGTATATTTATGAATATTTGCATATATATAATTTTGCTCTTATGGATTTAAGCACTTTATAATATAAATACTGCACTTATAAGTGTTAAGTATTAGGTGCTTTATACGTATTAAGCTAAGTTAATCCTCACAAACTCTCTGAGGAAGGTTCTATTATTCTTCCCATTTGCGGAGATGTTAGGTAACTTGTGCAAGGTCACAGAACTAGTATGTGGGGAAGCCAAGATTCAGCTGGGCTGCAGAGTTTGTGCCCCTAATCACCATGATACACTCCTTCTGAGTGTCCCAAAAAACTGTCACCCACAACACTATTTATAATTGTCTTTTGGCATTTCCTGTGGCACACTGTGTATTATGGATTTCTGGTGAAGTCTCCCCCTTTGTCATAGGGCAGGGCATTGACAGAGTGTGTCAGGGATGTGAGGTAAGAGGGTCCTCATTCTGTGTGTGTGTGGGGTTGTGTGGAGCCTCTTGGGAAACAAGGACAGAAGCATCAGCTCGGCACCAGTTGCCCAGATGGCTGAGGTGTACTGAGTGCCACATCGAGGCTGGACCCTGGCCAGAGGCAGCAGAGGAGAGCTTGATGGTCATGTCCCGTGCAACTGCCAACACCAAGCTTTACTCAGCCAGTAAATATTGGTTCAATTTGTGAAAAAAGTGTATATGAAAATAGCATGTTTAAATGAAGATACGTTGAAGCAGTTGTAGAGGATGAGAGACAATGAGAAGGTTTATGAGCATCAACATAGACGCCTCTAACTTTCTGTGTTTGGAGAGAAGGCTGATGCGTAGCGTTGAGTGTCATCCACCATTGGACCCTCAAACCCTGTGGCCAAAGGTGTTGGGGAGCTGTCCAGTGGGCAGTGCTGAAAGCTAGGATCATGAGAGAAAGCAAAAATGCAGAGTGAACAAAGGGAAAGGAGATGGGGAGGGAGTCACAGGGACTGGGAATCCAGGTCAGCATCTGCATCAGAGAATCCTATCTTTCCCTAGAGGTGATTGGTAATATCGATTGGGGCCAATCTATTATATTGTAATTGAGCAAGGAAAGTTGTCAGGTGAAGCAATAAATATGTAACATGTATTTGGTTATAGATATGTGAAAGAAAAAGTATAATCATAAGGTCATACATGTTGGGAAATATTTTCTAGTTATATTTTGTGGGGGAGAAATAGAATACATTGGATCAATGAAATTAGACAAGTATCTTGCACAGAAAGGTACTTGGAGACACAGGCATGATAAAGAGGTGGAAATTGCAGTTTTGACATTCCTGTGGCCACCAGAGAGATGGAGGAACTAGAGTAGTGCAGAGGAGAGAAATAAGTCATTTCAGAGTGGGAAGGATGGGTCGTGGGTGAAGGAGATATGTATGGGCATGGTCACAACAACGGGAAGGTAATGATGGATTTAGTTATGATGTTCTGTTCATCAGCACAGCTGATGAGAGGACGCAGTGGACTGGGGGAGTGCAGGAGTTACTCTTCTGGTGGTCTTTGGGGTTGGCTTGAGGTACTAGACATTGTGACATCCTGATGCCTTGATCTTCCTCCTTGTCTCTTCCTGCTGCCAAAAATGGTGGGTGATAGTTATGGTCAAGGCAGAGTACTCATCTTAGGAAGGGGTTACAGTCTAAGACATATTACCAAACAGGAACGTGGAAAAGACACCAAGGTAGAGGTCTTGTATATACAAGGCAGCATCCAAGTTACCAAGCTAGTTTCCTCAGTGGGCAGGAAGCCCACTTACCTGAACTGGGGCATAATTAAGAAGGCTTTTGAAGGATGGGTAGGAGTTTTGGAGGAAAGATAAGGGAAAGGGAAATCTAGGTAGGAAGAATATGCCTTGTATTCACGTAGCTGGGGCTCATGGTGATTGTGTTGTGGAAGATAATGCTGGACAACTTAGTAGTGGTAAAAGTTAGAAAGGATATGCCAGATGAAAGGCTATGGACTTTAAATAGTGGAGAAAATGATGTTCAGAATCTTTAACAACAAACAGGCACGTGTTATAAGAAGAGACGCTGGCCATGCTGCCACACAAGTCTTGGAAGGGAAACCTAAGGTGGGAGCAAGGCGGGGTTGCTCAAGATAGCAACTATTTATCGGTATGAACTGATAGGAAAGTACTCCAATACTTGAACCACCAGAAGGGCTGTACTTGTACATATCTGTCTGCAGACCCTCAGGCCTGAGTTGGGAGGAGGAAAATGATACAGTTGCATTTATGCTTGAAAAGTGGCTCTGGTCACAGCAAATGTTTGCTCACCAGGTGGACTGATGGGTAATAGAATTTTAGAATGGGTAGGGACCTGGGCTGGCTTCTTTCCATCTAAAAGAATGTAAAAGTTTCTAGTCTTTCTCAGCCTGGGCCTGGCCAGAAACCATTCGCTTCCATCTGGCCCCCATTCCCTGTGACTAAACATATACTCAGCTCCCCACAATGTCTCTCTTGGCCACTGCAGCCCAAGCCGCCTCTTTCCCTGGCTGCTTGTCTCTGCTAGTTGCTGTCTGGGCACTCCTGCTGTGCCTTGCTCTTTTCTCCCCTCACGAGTAGAAGAATTGGCAATCTTCTGGGATTTAATTACCGGTTCCCTGAGGGCCTTTCAGCCCATCACGGGGCTCCTGCAGGCTGCTGCTGGGAGAGTGACGTAAGCATGCGGTGATGAACAGTGGCTTCCCAGCGTGGTGGCTGTACCCAGTGGCCAGCCCATGCTCCTTGGGCTGCTCAGCATTTTCCTGAGCAAAACATGTCTCGTTCCCATTTTGTAAGATCAGATAGCAAACAGGAAAACACTTGCAGCAGGAGAGATGATGAAAGAGAGAGGGCCATGCAGCCAGGATGGAGGACAGAGAGCACAGCTGTTCCCCTGGAGGTGGTGGCTGCTCCCAAAGACTCCTGGAAGGGCTTTACATCTGTTAAATAATGACTTAGTAATTCTGTTCACTTTAATTAAGTCAGCCTGGTATGCTGACAGCTGAGGTCCAGGTGGGGATCTTTCTGGCCTCAGGCAACCATGCTAGAGTCCAAGAAAGTCTGCAGACTAGGGTCACAAATATACAGCAGGCACATCACTGGTTCCCATTCCCCTGCCCACGGCAGACATTGCGAATTGATCATGGCACCACTGAGCCTGAATGTTGTAGGAGCCTGGATGTGAGTGCTGGCTATTCAGGACTTGGGGGTAGCTTAAACGATGACAAATAGAGATTCTTTTTTGCTTTTGTCCTCTTGAAGCACAGCAGCATTTTAAGTCCTCAAGTATGCCTCAAAGAAGGACATTATGACTACATCATAAGAGATCTCTTCCCTCCAGTCAAGATTCCTCAATATTCCCCAAATTTATGCCATTTGTCATGGGATAGGATGGACCCTCATCGGGAGAGAGGGAATAAATCCATTCACCTCTGCAACTTTGTAAGAAATAGATAAACTTTGTCCTGGGAAATAGATAAGCTTTTAAACAAATATCTCCTGTATTCCCCTTTCCAGGTTAAAACCAAATTATATGGACTCTACATTATCAACCACCAGGGTGTAATGTGGAGCCCATTCTCCCTTTCTTTGTCACGTACTGTAATGTCTTCATAGGAAACCACCACTCCGTCACTGTGTGTGTGGTCAGGACAGGCTGACTCCACTCTCCAGCGGTGGGCATAGCAACCAGCCTGGCCAGTCAGACTTCTCCCTCTTCTGGGCTGCAATGATGGGTACTGGATTATAGTAGGTTCAGGAGGTTCAGGCTGGGCAGGGGGTGGGTCTTGCTGCCCTTACTGGAGAAGGGGAGCTCTCTTTCTGCAGGGCTTGTGGGCTAGCCAGTAGGATGTTAGCCTGGAGCAGCTAGTGAATGTCTTTGTTTCCCTTTGGGGAGATCCTGGCAAAACAATGATGGGGGTTGAGCTTGACATGTTTTGAGAAACAGAAAGGCAGCATGGCTGGGGCACGGAGGGGCAGGGGAGAGTGGTAGGAGATGAAGCCAGAGAGAAAGGCAGGGGCCAGGCTAAGGAAAGACTTGCAGGCCATAGTAGGGAATTTGGAGTTTATCCCAGTGGCAGTGGGAAGCCATCACCACTTTGAGCACCCTTACATCCTGAACCTTCTTTGCTCCTGACTCATCTCTCCCTATGAGTCATCTTGGAGGTTATCAGGTTTAATTAAGAGTTGGAAGCTCTGCCACTAACTTGCTCAGTGAAATGGGCCAGTTGTACCCCTCTCTGGGCCTCTTTCTACTCTGGCTCGTGATGGAATTGGACTAGTTCAAGGATAACATAAATATTTCCTATTTCATCCCTTCTCTGTTCGCTCGGTAGTGCCTGCCTGGACAGCTTTGTGGAGAAGGATGGTGAGCATCGCCCAGGCTCTGTGGGAGAGTGCCATGATCAATTAGCAATGTCTACCACGGGTAAAGAAAAGGAAGTCGTGTGGCATTCATCTCACGGCCACAGGCTCCCGGAGGTGTCTCCTATAGCATTTTATGGGGCTGTGAGTCAGATGTATCAGCAGCTTGGAGCACCGGGCCAAGAATAAAAGCGTCCAGCAAGCTGGGGAGCTTATGCCGGGCTTCCCACTTGATAGAGAATTTTCATGGCCATTTTCTCATTCACTCTCACTCCTCACGCTCTGTTGCATTTGCCTCCCATCCAGCATCCTTTCTTCTGGTTACCATCTCCAGGTTTTTGAGGGCTCACCAATTTCTGTTTATGCTCAGGCCATGTGCTTTAGGACTAAGGGCATCATAGTCTCCTGGCCGTGGTGATGGGTTGAGAGGTGGATCCATGACCAGCCTGAAGTTGAGACATATGTAATGAATTGTTCGGTGCAAGTCCCAGAAAGGGGATTGTGCCTGTGGATTTGAAGGTAGAAGGATATGGGCCTGCATGTGCTGGGGCTGTTTTCTATGGCCTCAAGAGCTGATTGTGCACGTCTTCTCAACTTGACATTCAGTGACGTCCCATTGGTATTTCAAAATCAACCACAGTAGAAGTATTTGCCATAAATCAGGGACTTTTCCCCTGATGGCCTCTTTGCCAGTCCCCCACTGGCCCGGGGGCTGCCAGCGCTTTCTTGCCACGGCATGGAGCCTGAGCCCCAAGCCACAACGTGGAAGGTGGAGCCAAAAGACAGAGGGCGGGGTCCTGGCCCCAGCTGTTCCCGAAGGTCCTCCTGCCTTTACACTTTTACTCTTCGAGTTAAGCCTGTTTAGGTTGTATTTTCTATCCCTTACAACTAAAAGGTGACTTTTATATCCAATGTGCAACAGACAAATGGTTTAAAACATATTTCTTCAAAACCTTGTGAATAGTTCTCCACTGCCTTGGGAGATATGTTCAGATTCTCACCTGGTGCTCAGTTCCCCACAGCCTGACTTCACTCCTCTGTCTGGCCTCAGATTAAGGCACCCTGTGCTCTGGATGCCTTGGACTTTTAAATTGCCCTCAACTGTCTCTCCCTTCCCCACCTCTGCGCCTTTGCTCATTCTGTTCCCTGTGCCTGGGACACCCTCACTCTCTCCACGTCTACATCCAACACCCCAACCCCTCAGCTTTCGCCTGCCCCTGTGTGTCAGCACACAGTGCTTTCTGGATTGTAGAGTACTGATGCTAGACTCATCGCCTCTTCTGGATTTGAGCCCCTTGAGGTCAGGTCCCTCTTCCAATCCTTCACAATACTGTACTTATGACACTGTCTTGTAGAAAACAGACCACTGGAAATACTTGTTAAGCCAGGAAATGCATCCTTAACCCACCAGCCAAGTGATCTGCACATGTAAACCAAATCAGTCTCTATGGGCTTTCTTACAGCCCTCTGAGCTTCCAGTCACACAGGGCTTTCTGTTGCAGCAAAGATTGTTTCCACCTCAGGGCTTCTGCACTGGTTGGGCATGGATTTCTCTTCACCAGCCCTTCACGTAGCTGACTCCTTACCATCACTCAGGATTTAGCTCTTCATAGACACTTTCCCTGGATACTTGTAATGAATGTAGCCCCTTAAACAAAAATTTTTTTTGCATTAAACAATTTAATTTTTTCATTAATAATTAAAAGTGCTTAAATAGCACTTATAATGTGCTGTTCTAAGCATACATAGAAACACTGTATATGTTAACTTTTTTGTGGTGATCATTTCACAATATACAGGGTCCAGCAGAAGTAATGCCCGGACTTTTCTTTTATTTTATCACAAGATCATAACCCTGCATGCTTATGGTTTTGTAATAAAAGATTTGGTAGAGATTACCAGCTCATAAAAAGGGAGCATTGTTTGTGTAACCATAAGCATGTTTGATTATGATTTTGTAATAAAATCATAACTCAAATCCAAGCGTGACTTCTGCTGGACCCTGTATATGTCTATCACATCATCACGTCGTACACCTTAAACTTACACAGTGTTATATGTCAGTTATACCTCCACAAAGCTGTGGGAGGGAATATATTAACTTATTTAATCTTCAACAACAATCCCACAAGAGAGGTACTGTTATTGTCCCCATTTTACCAATGAAGAATGAGTGTCTTGGTTGGGTTTCCTAGAAACAGAGGATTCTGGTGCCCATGATTTTTTTGGGTGATGCTTTTAGGACAAGGGGAGTGAAGGAACCAAGAGATGAAAGAGAAGGTCTAAGCAAGGATGTGGTACTGGGGGAGCTCTGGAGAGTGAATTGAACTGCAGAGCTGGTCCCACCTTCAGCCAGGGGGGAGGGGTCGTTTCTCCTCATTGGCTGCCTGAGGGGTTAGAGGGAAAGAATATAACCTTCTAGGTGAGGTGGCTCCAAGCGGCCAAGGGTGATTTTCTGCAGAAGGCAGCAGTATAAGCTTTTAGTGGCCTCCAATCATGGCAGCCAGGAGGTTGCTCCCACTACAAGGGGTATCTGGCCAGGGCACCAGCAGCACTCACCACAAAGAAGCGAAGTTACTTACCCAAGATCACACAAAGAAAGAGGCAGAGTCAGGATCTGAACCCATGCTATCTGGCTCCAGAGTCTACATCGTCAGCCACTCTGCTACGTCTTCACTATCTGAAAGGATCTCATTCACTTCTTAGCTTGCTTGTTTTCAATCTCCAAGAAGGAGCAGATTCATTGTGTCCTTCACAGTGATGTCCCCAGTACCTCAAACAGTGCCTGGCATGGTGCTCCGTCAGCGTTTGTGGAGTGAATGGGGACTGCCTGGGCTCACAACTCGGAAGCCAGTTGACTCTCCACTGTGGTTCATTTGCTCGTACCCTGCCGGGTATGCCCAATCTTTATTTATGGCCCCGCAAGGCCGCCTGCGGCTCATGGATTTCTTTGCTTTTAAGTATTTCTTTTATATTTGAAATAGAAATCTAGCTAAGTCCCCCTAAGTCACCAGACTTCCTTGGCAGTATGTCACGTGTTCAGACCCCACCCTGCCCCTCTCTGTTTCCTGTTTTTGAAACCAACGGTGTGTGTGTACCTGTGTGTGCGCATGCACACACACACACACACACACACACACACACACACACACACATCCTTTAGGGGAGAGATGCTTCTCTGTCCCCACCAGCAGTTAGTAGCCCCAGCACTCAATTTGGGCTTGCCTCAGAGCTGATCAATACTTGCGTGGTAATGGCTTAATTATGTCTGCAATCAGGAGCCATTTGCTCCTTTTTTGGTTGCAGGTAGATTCTCATCACTGCCCCTGTGAGATCATGGCCCTTCGATTATCGCACAAATGATATAGGAACAGTAATCTCAGGGCTGCCGAGTTGAACTGGAAGTGTACGGTTTGCCACTTTGCTGGGGCCCCTTCTAGATACTTATTTTTTCTTAGGTGTGGATGTAGCCAGGGGTGCTCTCCAAAATACTTAACAGCTGGTAGGATGCAGGACTGACCTTTTCCCCTCATTTACATATTATTATTATTATTATTTTTTTTTTTTACATATTATTATTTTAAATAGTAATAGCTCTGATGTTAGAGGATAGAACCTACAGCCAGGTTCATTTGTGCTAGAGGCTTTAAAAGCATCATCTCTTTTAATCCTCATAAAACACCCCTACACCTCTGTGAGGCATTATCCCCACTTTGTAGATAGGGAAACTGAGGCTCAGTCAGAATATTGCATCCAATGATGTACCAAGTTCATACAGAGATTCTCCTACAGCCAGGCCATTCATAATGTTTCCAGTCTTGTTGCTGGTATAAATAATACAGCCAGGACAGTCTCTGTATCATTAAAATTCCTTGAAGAATTCATTTTGGATGACTATATAATATTTCATATTGTCAACCAAAATGTGTGTACAAGGATACTAATCGCATCATTACTTATAATAGCAAAAATTGAATGTAATTAAACCACACAGAAAAATGCTTCTGAAATATTAAGTGAAAGCAGCAGGGTACAAAACTGCATAATCAGCATGCTCCTGGCTATAGGGCACTGGGGATGGGGTGGGTGGGAGGGAAACTTATAGAGGCATTAAAAAAAAAAAGGGAAGAAAATATTCCCCAATTTTGCCAATGGTTACTGCTGGGTGGTGATCTTATGCAGAAATTGTTATTTTTTTCATGTTTCTATGTTTTCCAGATACTTCACAATGAGCATATATTACTTTTAAAGTTTAAAAAAAGTAAAAAAAATTTTTAAATGATTAAGCTCAGCCTGTGAGTTTAGCTCATTGCTCTAGCCTGTGGCTCAGCAGACTTTTTATAAGAAGGGCCAGATAGCAAATACCTGGATAGTAAATATTGGGTTTGCAGGCCATATGGTCTCTGTGGTGATTACTCAGCTCTGCCATTGTAGCATAAAAGTAGCCATTGACAGGACATAAACCAATGGGCATGACTGTGTCCCAGTGAAATCTTATTTATAAATGCAAGAGGTGGGCCAGACTTGACCCATGGGTCATAGTTTGCCAACCTCTGCTCTAGCCTGCCCAAATGACTGTTTTTCTCTGCAAAGAAAACTGCCTAGAGGAGTGCTGGGGCAATCTGGCTGAGCCCAGAAGAGGGCACTAGCTGCAGGCTGGGATGCCTTCTCTATCCCTTGGATCCTGTCCTCCACAGGAGCCCCTCAGCCTCAGGGCCTAGACAACTCCGTGACACCAGGCAGCCTGTTCAAATCTGGCTCTGACATGTACTAGCTGTGTGACCTTAAGCAGATCAACGAACCTCTGTACTTGAGTTTTCTTCACTGTAAAATGCGGATAATCATAGCACATACTTCATAGAGGTTTTCGTAAAGATTAAATCAGTTGAACTAGGTTGATTGATTAGAGTGGCACCAGTAATATATTAAATGCTTTATAATATTAGTTATCATCATCATCATCATCATTATTTCTACTGAATAGAACCATTGGCTTCTTTTGGATACTGTAACACTCAATTGATCTGTGATCATGGGCAAGTTACATTGCTTCTTTCAACCTTGGTTTACTTACCAATAAAATGGGAGTATTAATGCTTTTTTCAGAGAATTAACAGTATCAGCTTATCCAGAGCTGGGTGGAATGGGGGGTCATGGTGGGTGTTGGGTCAGTTCCTTCACCCTCTCCATCATTCCATTTGAATTGCCCTCTCTGGGTCAGGTCGCAGGCAGATAGTGGTGAACAAGTTGTGGGTCCTGACTCGTAGGGCCCAAATGCTCATGAAGGAGGCAGATAAATGTGTTCTGGTCCTTCCTCTCCAACATGACTCCAGGAACCCTCGTAGGTACCAACACCCAGTCTCTGCCAACTCTCTCCTGCTCCTGTGCCCTGGGCCAGCCCAATATCCCTCTTGGGAATAGAACTTGCTTATCCATCCAGGGACCACAGCGAATGAGTCCTGGTGAGTCAGTCTGTGCACGGACCCTTTAAGAGGAGCACCTTAAAGGATGCTCACAGCAACTCTAGTCTCACTTAGCCACAATCCCTGCTGGTTTTCACAGACAAAATTATGGAGACTTCTCTCCCTGGCACTGGAACCCTGGGCTGAGGAGCCTGGTGTGGGGATGGGACCCCTCGATCCTCCAGGGAGGACCTGCAGCCAGGATATCCTTCCCAATTTAATGGTTACACGCGGGTTCTGTGTGTCTGCCCCTCTGACCAGTCTTGAGGTGGTTTCTTCTGTATGTCCATAGTTGTAGGACTTTGGTTCAACTATACGTCAGGCAATTCATTCTCAGTGCTGGTTGCTCTGCAGTTTACTTGTAATTGATGTGGTCCTACGAGGAGGTGAGCACAGCGTTTACCTTCTCCGCCATCCTAACCGGAAACCCTCCAGCCTGCTTTAACAGAGTGGCGTTTAACAGCTTGAAGAATGAGCTATGGACCTCTGGGGTGGCCTGGAGGGGGAAGTTACTGAAAACTTCCTTTGGACGAGACATTGAGCCAAGTATTAAAGGGGGTAGGAGTTGACCAGACAGATGTGAGTGGGGACAGGGAGGGCCACCAGGCAGATGGGAGAGCACTTGCAAAGGCTCAAGGTGTTTGGGGGGATTGAAAAGGTACCAGTTGTTTCTTGCTACAGTAATGCTGCATATGAACCACAGCCCTTGGAGGGGTGCAGGAACAAGTGTGGACAGCTCGAGTTCCTGGGTTAGGTGTCCTGCTGAACTGCGCTGGTTTGCTCACGTGTCTCTGTGTGCTCTGTGTCGCTGACCCAGGCTGGCCTCAGCTGGGGTAATTAGGACTCGGCCCTGCTGTGTGGGTCCCTATCTTTCAGCAGGCTAGCCCCGGCATGACGTGTGGCAAAAACAGAGGTGCAAGCAAAAGGGCACCCCTCTAGTTATGCAATGTGCTGTGTCTCATCTACTAACATCCCACTGGCCACAGCAAGTCACATGGCTGAGCCCAAAGTCTAAGCAGGGGGCTACTGCAGAAGGAACATGAAAAGGTGGAGATTTGGGGCCATGTCTGCAATCTACCACACAGGGTGTTTAGAGGAGCTGAAGGGCTGGGGTGTGGGCAAGCTGCAGATGAGGTAGCAGAGGTCACAGTGGACGACTTTGGAAGAATGGACTTAAAGGGCCAGCGAGAAGTGAGAAAGAAGTAGGAGGCTGCTGCAACCCAAGAAAGAACACTGGCCTGACCCAGGCAGCAGCAGTGGGGGTGCAGGGATTGATTGTGCCTCATTTGTCCTGCAAAAACCGAGGCATCAGGCTGAGGAACTTGGTTGGTTACACAGATGTCACAGATGGCCCCTGGGATATAATTGGCCTTGGCCTCTGGAGAAAGGTTAATTGCTCAGATCACACAGTCTGAAGCTTCTGGGACTAACAGAGCAGCTCCCCAGTTAAGGACCTGGAGCTACTGTCTCCTCCAGTCACTCAGCCAGGGCTGTGGAGGGCCAGACAGGCCAGAGCCTTGGGGAGCTTATAGCCCAGGAGGGACACTAACCAATAAACAAACATTCCAGGGGCTATGACAGACAGTCCTACAAAGACAGTGGAGGCTAACGGCTATTTTGGCAGCAAGAGACAGAAAACTCATTCCAACAGGCTTGAGCCAAAGGAGTCACTTGCTGGCTCAGGTAATTTGGGGGTAGATCTTAGTCATGCAAGCTGGGTCCACCGTACTCCGAGGAGGCAGCTCCTCTCCCAGCTTGGTGTTCCTGTGCCAGCTTCATTCTCAGGTGGGCTGTGGAATGGCAGAGCTGCTCCTGGCAGCTCTAGGCTTCCATCCTCCCCAGTTTAGTAACCCCCAAGTGGCAAGGGAACATCTCTTTCCCAAAGTTCCAGAGCTGGCTCTGATTGGCCCAAACTGAGTTACATGCTCATTCCTGAACCAATCACTGTGGTGAGGGTCACAGTCCAGCTGTAACTGGGAGGAGTAGCCTGCCCTACCACATCATAGCACAAGGGCTGAGAGTGGGGGAGCTGTGGTCCCTGGATGGATAAGCGAGTTCTATTCCCAAAAGGGATGGTGGGCTGGCCCAGGGCACAGGAGCAGGAGAGGGTTGGCAGAGACTGGGTGTTGGTACCTACGAGGGTCCCTGGAGTCATGTTGGAGAGGAAGGACCCTTAGGGACTGTTGAGTCTGATTGCCCATTTCACAGATGAGGAGACTGCACCAAGAATATGGTCATTTCAAAATGGGAAAGCTGCTAGGATGGCAATTAAACAAGAAGTCAGAGTGGAGAGCGGTAGAGAGAGGAAGGTTGGGTGGGGGGATAGATTGGGACCTTTCAAGACTGGCATTTCAGCTGAGACCTGAATGGAGAAAAGGAGCTAACTACATGAGGGTAGGTGGAAAGAACATTCCAGAAGGAACAGTTCGATACAAAGGGCCCAAGGCTGAAGCTAACTTGGTCTCTTAGGGACTCAGGCTGATGGACACACCAACAACTCACCATGGGTCTCCCAAAATCCCTATGAGCAGGGGTGAGAGCTGGAGAGGTCATGTGCCACCTTTGGTCTACATTTACTCAAAAGTGACACATGTTTCTGCTCAGAGCCCAGCAGCCACTTGCGTGTCTGTCAGGGGCCCTGGGGAATGTGGGGACCGCATGACTGTTCAGTGAGAAGAATGTTCCTGCAGGGGAAACCCATTTTCCCATCATCACCTTCTGCCAGAAGCTCTTATTTTGAAAAATCTTTGCCCAACATACCAGCTAGAAATGCTATCTCATGGACTCTTTTATTTAAATTTTATTACTTATGAGTTGGAGTCTAGTTTTCCTATGATTTTAACTATATTCAGTTCTTTTTTTTGGTGAGTTATCTGGAAACGACCCCTTTTGGGCCTCCTTATAAACACTGTTTTGAAACTCCAACATGAGGCATTTGGGAACTATGATCCCAAAGGCCCCATCCAGCTTGCATATTCTCTTGGATCCTCTGATCTTTAAAAATACCAGAGAAATGCCATTTATATTGGCAAAGGCTTTGTGGGAGCTTCCCAGATGAGAGAATAAAACTCCTGAAGTTGGTGAGTCTGGACATATTTAGAATCTCCTCCTAGATGGGGGTGGGAAGGGTGGCAAGAGAAGAGGCGCTGTCTGATTCCAGGGTAATAAAGTAGAGATTGGAGTGCAAGAGATTTAGGCCCAACCAGGCATCATCCCTGCCCTGCACCCACGAATGTCCTACTCTGAAGTCCGTCCTTTGTGCTGGAATAGCCCTTCACGCACCCTTGCAGATAGGCCCTGAAAGACTTCTGCCCGTGTTTCCCCCTTATTCTGTGCATGCCTTGAAGACGCCGATGTGAACTTGAATAGCATTTTCCCGCCTTGTGTGGTCTAGCCCAGTGCATAGCAGGAATTAAAGAAATGCTGGTTGTTGAGAATCGGAAGCCCTGGGTTGGAGCCCAGTGTGCTGCTAGAAGCGATGTGACCTTGTTTAATTCTGTTCTCTCTCCCTGGAGTGAATTTTTATGATCAGAAGAATGACGTGGCATAGATACAGTTATGATTGGATTTTGAGGTCTGTGAAGGGTTGTACACTGGTGTCCTAGGGCCCTGCCATCACTCGGCTGTGTTAAATTCACTCATGTGGTATTTGAAAACATTAGAATTCATTGCTGATGTTTCAAAATGGGGAGATTTCACTTAAAAAATCAGGATTTCTGGCTTCTTTTGAAAAGTTGGAAGGGTTGGCAACCCCGGGTACATGTTTGCACCACCCTGCGTATGGCTGCAGTGGTCCCCATGTCCTATTGTCTCTTCGATGTGAAAGCAGAGTGTCAGTTCTCATTTATCATTGTGTTGTGCCTTTACTTAAGGAAGGAAGTGAAAGATTTCTTGTGTCCATATTTCCCTCAAAGGTGGGGAAAGCATGTACAAAGGCTCTGAGGTGGGAATGCGTTCTGTTCATTTGTGGAGGAACAGGCTCAAGGAGGAAGGGAGACGAGGCTGGACGGGTAGGTGGGCACCAGGTCGCTTAGGGTCCTGGGAGGAACTGGGGTTTTTATTTTGAGTGTGAAGGGAAATTATTAGAGCATTGGAGGGCTTAAAGGAGGGAGATTTGATGTACATTCTAGAAAGACCCCTTTGGCTGTTGAATGATGATAAATGCTCGGAAGAAAAATTAAAAGGGAACAGCGCTAGGGATAATGAAGAGGGATGTGCGCAACGTTAATAGTGGGATCAGGGACGACTAGGAAATGGCATTGGGCAAAACTTAGGGGAGAGGAGGGGGATCCAGGGGAAGAGCATTTCAGGCAGAGGAAATGGCATGTGCAAAGGCCCTGTGGCAGGAGTGTGCCTGGTGCATTTAAGGAGCAGCGAAGAGTTCAGTATGACGAGATGGACATGGGCAAGGGGAGGAGGAGGGTGGGAGACAAAGTCCAGTGGTGTGAGGGAGTTAAAGCTACAGGGAGCTACTGACCTTGACAGATGAGCGAAGGCTGAGCCAGCTGGAATGCACCCCCAGAATGGCTTCCTGGAGGACCGCAGAGGGTTTCCATTTGGGCCTAAACTCCCAAATGTGGGAGTGTGGGGAGGAGGGTGGAAGCCGCAGTCTGTCCTCTGGGCCGAGACTCCTGGCTTGCTCCGCCCTGGTGGCCCACTCCAGCGCTGAGGCTGCTCTCTCTCCTCACCTTCATCTGTGACTACTGGCTGGCCATGATGCAGTGGTAGGAACAGGTTGATGGAGTCAGGCGGAAGTGTGGTGGCCACCTGGAGGACTTGTCCTGGTGGGACATGTGTCAGACTAACACGACCCGAGTCCTGAGGGGCGAGCCCTCTGCTGCTGCTGCCACTGTCATAGTTTGCACCACTGCCCTCCACAGTGGTCTCCCCACGGGTCAGCAATGACTCCGGCCCACCCCTCCCTCCTCTCTCTGCATGGCAGCCAGCGTGAACTTGTGGACCCTCGGATCTGACCACTGTCCTGGCAGGAGGCCTCTCTGCCCGCTCCGGCCCATTAGCACTTGGCCTCTGCTCCAGCCACACCTGTGGTCCTAATGCCAGCTCCCCGAGTCTGGTTTGCCTTTCCTGGACCCCTCTTGCCTTCCAGACACTCTTGCTCATGCAGGGGCCATCTGCTGGCGTGTCACCTGTCTCCCCGTGCGTGCTGAGAGTGGCCTCTCATGGTGGCCCCCTACTACAGCACAGTACAGTTGGGAAATAACGGGGTTACACCTGCGGGTGCTCACTGTGCACTGGGCCCTGTTTCCACACGGGTCATTGAATCCTTACTACAGCCCTGAGGTGGGCATTGTCGGATTTCCATGTTATAGACGAGGACCCTGAGGCCCAGCAGGACCGAAATAACTTGCTCCAAATTAAGCGTCTGCCCTTTGTAGGTGGGATTTGAACCCACTCTGTCTGGCTCCAGAGCCCTGCTTGTGACCCCCTCATCCCTCCTCACGGAAATTGAATTAACCAGTGAGTCACCGAAGAAACCTGGATCACCGAGCTTCCGAACTGCTGCCTGCCTTTCTCCCTCCGCTTGACCAGCCCCGCCCCGCCCCGC